>SEYY01021818.1:97500-112500 GCA_009176605.1 Armadillidium nasatum
TGTTATGTGCTTAATTATTTATATGTTAACATTGGCTTTTGTTAACTTTTCATTTTTATTATTTTGTCCTCTTTCATATATATATATATATATATATATATATATATATATATATATATATATATATATATATATATATATATATATATATATATATATATATATATATATATATATATATATATATATATATATATATATATATATATATATATATATATATATATATATATATATATATATATATATATATATATATATATATATATATATATATATATATATATATATATATATATATATATATATATATATATATATATATATATATATATATATATATATATATATATATATATATATATATATATATATATATATATATATATATATATATATATATATATATATATATATATATATATATATATATATATATATATATATATATATATATATATATATATATATATATATATATATATATATATATATATATATATATATATATATATATATATATATATATATATATATATATATATATATATATATATATATATATATATATATATATATATATATATATATATATATATATATATATATATATATATATATATATATATATATATATATATATATATATATATATATATATATATATATATATATATATATATATATATATATATATATAGAGCTCAAAAAGACTAACACTAAAAAGTCAATAACTTTATTAATTTGAAACAAAAGAATAAAAAAACTCATGTACTTTAAACTTGAACAAAATCAGTAACATAAAACCACTAACAATTTCTTTTGTTTGGTTTCATTAACTATTCACAGTAAATTCAAATTCAATAAAATAACTGTAATTTGTTCATTTTTATTTAAAATCATTCTTATTGATAGGTGACAGCTGATGGAAAAATGTAATAAATTTTTTAGTTCATTTAAAAGAAGCTGCTCATTTTATAGCCATTCCGTTTTTCCTTGGTGTTGCAAGCTAGCTTAAAAAATTGAATGAAAATTAAAAGTAGTTTTAACATTAATATCTTTCAAGAGTTCTTGGTTTTTGTTTGATATTGAAGTTTCAACTATGTCATTACATTATGAATTGCGATTTTAATTGATGTGAGCTAAATTTCTGGGATTAAAAACGTTTCATGTGTTGGAAAATACATGAAATCACATGGTATTACTTTTTTGTGTGAGTTACGTTACAACTTTCATCTCGTTTTGTTTGCAAGATTTTACCTTCTTTATTTGGTACTCTTCATTTCACAAATTTTATCAGATTTCATAAATGAAGCTGACAAAAATCGAAAATCAAAAGATGCCGTTTCGCATATTTTGAAATAACTTTTCTGGTATTACGATTTCATTTACTGTTTTGTTCTTTTATTCCAGTATTTATTAAAAAAAAAAATGAATGTATACATTGTGAGAAAGCTTAGAAGGCATTCATGTCCCGATGAAAATTATTATATTTTTTATTTTGTTCTTTTTTTATTTTATTATTTTATTATTTTAATATTTGTTTGGCCATTTTAAATGGAAGGTATAGTTTAATAACATTTAAATAAGAATATTTCTTTGCTGTACACTATACAGCAATTTCTTTCTACTTATGTCTTCAGCTGATGAATATTCAATGTCTTTAAGCATGTTTCATAGAACAAATTTTAAATACTGTCAAAGTATTTATGAATATAATTTAAAAAACTTGAAAAGGCACAAAACAAAATTTCTCGCTTTCATGGTGACATCGATAACGAAAGAAGTGTTTAGGAAATTATAT
Source organism: Armadillidium nasatum (assembly GCA_009176605.1). NCBI lineage: Eukaryota > Metazoa > Arthropoda > Malacostraca > Isopoda > Armadillidiidae > Armadillidium > Armadillidium nasatum. The sequence goes on from SEYY01021818.1 coordinate 99,305, forward strand.
ATGTTAGAATTAAATTATATATGTTAATAATGTTAGAAGAGTTTTATTCTTATTTCCAAGAGACAATTTGCTTTATGTTTACAACCTAATTGTTATTTTTGACATGATATATCACTCATATGATAAAATATGGATTTCAAAATAATTTTATTTCAACATAAAAGCTATCTTTTTTTATTTCTAATTCAACTAAAAAAATATTTTTCAAATTTTTTGTAATATTTTTGTCCTTGAAATTATATATATATATATATATATATATATATATATATATATATATATATATATATATATATATATATATATATATATATATATATATATATATATATATATATATATATATATATATATATATATATATATATATATATATATATATATATATATATATATATATATATATATATATATATATATATATATATATATATATATATATATATATATATATATATATATATATATACTATCGTCCAATTTTTTTAACTTCCGCTCTTTCTAAAGTTTTCGAATCTATCCTTAACAGGAAGATTTGGAAACATCTCAAATCTTCTAATCTTATCTCTGATCACCAGTATGGTTTTCGTAAGAAACGATCTACTAGTGATCTTCTTTCCCTTCTTTCTGACTCTTGGTTCTCCGCTGTTCGGCATTTTGGTGAATCTTTTGCTGTGGCGCTGGACATATCGAAGGCTTTCGATAGAGTCTGGCACAAAGCTTTGATTTCTAAACTTCCCTCTTTCGGAATCTATCCTTCTCTCTTTGGCCTTCTCTCTGATTTCCTTTCTGGTCGTTCTATAGCAGCTGTTGTAGACGGCCACCGTTCATCCTATAAATCTATTAATAGTGGTGTTCTTCTAGGATTTGTTCTTTTCCTAACACTTTTTCTGCTTTTCATTAATGATCTTCTCTCTATTATTTTATCTCCTATCCACTCCTATGCTGATGACTCCACCCTTCATTACTCTTTTCATTTTGAAAGGCGCCCCTCCCAACAATAGTTAATTGACGCAAGGAGGGTAGCCTTGCAGCAACTAACCTCTGATCTTTCACGTATTTCAAATTGCGGCAGAGAAAACATGGTCTTTTTCAATGCCTCAAAGACTCAATTTCTCCATCTTTCTACTCCTCACAATCTTCCACACAACAATGATATCTTCTTCGAAAACACACAGCTCAAACCTTCATCTCTCCTTAATATTCTTGGTGTCTCTTTTTCTCGTGATCTATCTTGGAAAGATCACATTATTTCTTTTTCTAAACAAGCTTTCACTCCACCCCAGTTGCTTGCTCTGTACAAGGGTGTTATTTGCCCCTGTATGGAGTACGCCTCACACATCTGGGGTGGTTCCACTAATACAGCTTTCCTAGAAAAGGTGGAGTCTAGAACTTTTCGGCTTATCAACTCTCCTGCTCTCACCAATTCTCTCCATTCTCTTTCTGCTCGTAGAATTGTTGCGTCACTCTCTCTATACTATTGCTATTACAACGGACACTGCTCTTCTGAACTCTCTCTTCGCATTCCTCCTCTATTGAGAAGGGATCATGCGACTCTTCTTTCTACACAGTCTCATCCTTTCTCTATCCAACTCTCTGACTCCAGACTTAACCGCTATGCTCAGTCTTTCATGTACTCTACTGGGAAAGTCTTTAACACACTTCCTTCATCTATTTTCCAAACTTCCTATGACTTATATAGCTTCAAACGCTGTGTATCAGATCATGTCAGCCTTTAATTTAACCAGGTTGCCGACTTTCCCCCTAACTCTGGTGGAATTTTAATAGGCCTCTGGCCTTTGCTCATCAGAGGTGAATATATATATATATATATATATATATATATATATATATATATATATATATATATATATATATATATATATATATATATATATATATATATAGAGAGAGAGAGAGAGAGAAAGAGAGAGACGAGAGAAAGAAAGAGACGAGAGAAAGAGAGAGACGAGAGAAAGAGAGAGAGAGAGAGAGAGAGAGAGAGAGAGAGAGAGAGAGAGAGAGAGAGAGAAGAGAGAGAGAGAGAGAGAGAGAGAGAGAGAGAGAGAGAGAGAGAGAGAGAGAGAGAGAGAGAGAGAGAGAGAGAGAGAAACGCTTGGCCAAACTTGGAACAGTAGTTGTGCAGACTCCAACGAAGAAAATGTTTCAGTGAACCAGCGTATGAGCATAAACCCATCAAGAGTTACAGTTGTTTAAAATTCGTAACAAACCGAGAATAGGAAAATTATAAGATGCAAATACCCTCTCATAAATATTTGAATAGACCTATCGCTGGTAGTTGTGGAAAGAATTATTTGGATAGAATGCATATTAATATGTATATGGAGTTTGACAATAAAATTTGTGGAAGTTCTCTTTTAAATATAAATTTTTGTGTGCACATATCATAGTTTCTTAACTCGAAAAGTACAAAATTAAATTCATTGCCACGAGTCGTAATACAGAGTAATTGTTAATTATATTCGGTTTCATTACTTTTCCAATCTCATTAATTATTTCATATTGTTTGGAGTACTAAATAGAAAAACTGAACTGCAAATATGTATTTTATGCACAACTATATCCTAGGAATGGATTTTTTTACGACAAAAACGAATGTCTCCAGGAGTAGGTACTTCCAGCACTGACCTACCGACTACGGTTGTTACAAGATATCTTCGAACAACAGATGTAAGGAGAATACGTTAGATTTCATTACAGAACATTAGCAGGCTGTTCAAAACATTAAATGTTTCTTGTATAAACAGAAGGAGAAATTTTCACTGTCAATAACTGTGCGCTTATCAAGCACAATGAGTGCAAACTATCATTAAAAACTCTGATTTTCTAAACCTCGGATACGTTTTAATCAATGGTTTCTGCTACGACAATCCACAGTTTCATTCATATGTTTCTTTATTGAAGAGGCAATGAATTCGAGAGATTCGATTATGAATAATTATTATGAATATCAATAGACCGACTAAAACCCTCATGCTATTAAAGCATGTCGTCATCAGCAAACATTTGTCTGTATGTAATATATGGGAGGTATTGTTGGCGATTATCTGATAGAATCACTGAATTTGTTAGAAAACCTCCTGTAAGATTGGCTTAAAGGAGGTTTTGAGAGATTAGCTTCTGGAACTAATGAATGATATTCTACAAACCTGCAAACCTTGAATTTTTGTTCATGATAGATGGTTCTCTTTTATACTTTAATTTTATTTAATGTAGTATCTAGGGTAACTTTTAAGTTGCTCCAGTATCCACTGTAGACGTTTACTTCGTGTAAGCAAAGATTTCCAGGTTATATGCAAAACACCATAAATTTTGTAGCGTGTTCGTCAGTCAATGAAATCACGATGTGAGGCTTGAGTTTCTGCAGACGATTTCAAGCATCGCCTGTAAATAATTAATTGTAGATGTTCCTTAACCTGCAACAAAAGATGTCCCACTGATTATTTTAAAATGTACTGCTTCGTCTTTTGGACGTATTTGCATTACGCGTAACAGGAGCGATTAAGTGCTTTTCGATAATTGAGTCATCATAACCTCTTTAGATTGCGACTTGGGGAAATTTGTTCTAACCTTTAGCCTGGTATAAGCATCTTAACACAGCAATTTGTAATGCATAACTCAATCATAAACACTAATTAAGCTATATATCCCTATTATCTTTTACAAAAAAAATCCCTCAATACTTCACAGCGATAGGTCTACTCACACAATGTAGTGGCCTAATCTATCTTTCCAGCTCTCATTTAGTTAGGTACGAATTTAAAATCGTTGAAAATAAAGATAAATGCAATGTTACTCCACTAGTTTATTAAAGATTTTCTCTTCAAATCAGTACAACTGTGATTCCAAGTCATGCAATTTAGGTACACCCTGTAAATATAAAATTTTATTTTTCAGATGGAAGAGCTTTGCATATATTTAGAAACTTTTCCAAGGTTGACATGCTTTGGATTTTTCACCATTGGACGTCACTGTTTTATACCGGTATATATATTTAAATATATATATATATATATATATATATATATATATATATATATATATATATATATATATATATATATATATATAATATATATATATATATATATATATATATATATATATGGAGTTGATACTTTTAGGCTTTATTTTATTAAAAATAGGATAGCAAAAAATGTATGCAGTAGCATTTTGTAATTAGATTACATCATATTGCAGCATGATATGAAAGCAAAAAATATATTTAATTAATAATTATATGACTTCTTCGTTTCTTATATATATATATATATATATATATATATATATATATATATATATATATATATATATATATATATATATATATATATATATATATATATATATATATATATATATATATATATATATATATATATATATATATATATATATATATATATATATATATATATATATATATATATATATATATATATATATATATATATATATATATATATATATATATATATATATATATATATATATATATATATATATATATATATATATATATATATATATATATATATATATATATATATATATATATATATATATATATATATATATATATATATATATATATATATATATATATATATATATATATATATATATATATATATATATATATAGGGTAAATTGTTTATGTCGATCTATTTTTATTTCAGATTCTGAGCACAGTCGTCACATACCTGATTATAGGTTTTCAATTTAGGTAAATTGCTTCGCCAAAATTGTTTAAAAGAGGTGCAGGTTACAGGATTTATTCCCCAAAACAATATAATCTCTGTTGTTTGCTGTGTTCTACATTATATATATATATATATATATATATATATATATATATATATATATATATATATATATATATATATATATATATATATGTACGCAGTAGCATATTTGTAATTAGATTACATCATTTTGCAGCATGATATATGAAAGCAAAAATATATTTAATTAATAATTAATATAAAATAAAAATTCATATATATATATATATATATATATATATATATATATATATATTATATATATATATATATATATATATATATATATATATATATATATATATATTAGTGTGTGTGTGTGTGCGTGTGTGTGTGTGTTTATTTCCTTTCAAGTATCATATTTTGTGTTTGTGTAAGAGAGTTTATTACAGTGTAAGATTAATATTAACTCAAATGTTCAAGAAGACACTTCATATAATTACATATTCAGAATTTATTATGTCTTCTTACTATGTGTCTTTTTAAATAACTTTTATTAAAACAAATAAATTCACAAGAATTCCAATACAATGTAAACTCTTAATATTTTCCTAGTATATACACGTCATTATGAGTTATATCACTATTACAAATATCGGAATAATATCTATGGTCCTATAGTATTTACAGGTTTACAAGTAAGAATTAAGCTTGACTAATTATTCAGTTACAATATTTACGATTTTAGACAAAAGCATATTTTCCTAATGTTAAAAAATTATAATTATATAAAATTTAGAAAATAAATATTATAGGACCTACTGGTGAGCTTATTGTTCCTAACACTTGTTTAATGTTTTGGATTTTTTTAAATAACTTATAATAATATTAAAAATTTGGCCTTTTCTTATAATAGTATAAAATAAAATGCCATTCTAAGCGATAATTATTTTACTAATTTTAGATTATATGAAAACAAAGATAGTTAGCTTTATAACTATTTCAAATATAATATGAAATAAAAAAATAAAATACTATTATTTTTATATATAACTAATATTAAAGTCTCTTCATATTTTTTTCTAGCAATTACAGTATGATCAGTCACAAAATTAATTTCTTTCTGATTTGTTTTAAAATAAAGCAGAATGTCTTAGTTTTAAATGTTTGGTGTTCTTAGAATACAGAAACGCTTATGGTACTAGAAAAATAGAAATCGTCACTGTATGAATGAATGATAAATTTTGTTTTCAGAATCATCAAGATCTTTACCGTTTAGCAACTAATAAAAATAAAAATGTAATAGTTTTATTATTCTTGATTAACGTGATTACGTTCAGATTTTATATATATATATATATATATATATATATATATATATATATATATATATATATATATATATATATATATATATAATATATATATATATATATATCCTTTGGTGAATAAAGAACCATGACCAATACAGGAGGACTGATCTTGATACATGACGTTTGAAAGTGTCTAAGTGAAAGGAATTTTAGAAAATAGGTAAATGGAGTATAATTGATCATATCCTTTACTCTGTAGTCGGAGAGTTGAACTGAAAAGTGTTAAAATTGTGGGAGAAGATTTATAAAAGAAATCCTTCGCAATGAAGTATGTATGCGATTGGAGTGTTCAGAAAAAGAGCTGATTAAAGTATATAGAGTATAAAGAGTATGATGAAAGAGTTCTATGGATAGAAGAGATTGGAGAGTTAGTGAGAACAAAGGAGTTACTTATACGAAATGTTCTAGTCCATATCTTTTTAAAGACAATTTTATGTGTAAAACGATATCAGATGTGTGTGAAACATACTCCATACAGGAGCTAACTATAATCCCATAAAACTACTTCTTGAATACCCTTCTAGTAGGTTAGGGTGGTGCGAATATATTTTTATTGCCTCCAACTTTTTAGAATTTATTTTGTTAGAAAAATAGTTAGATCCTTTAAAACAAGCACGAGAAAGAGAAACACCAAGAATATTAATGACATAGTATGGTTTGACTTGAATGTTATATTTTTGTGAAAGATTATGTTAATTTGAAAGGCGAATGGACCGAATATTTAAACATTTAAAACAATTATGCTTTCTCTGACCCATTTAAAATTCTAGATGTACCAGATGCTAACTACTTCTTGAATATCCTTCTAGGATGAGTTATTTGCAAGTTTGCTTTATCGTCTTTCAAAATGAAAGGAGTAAAGAAGGTTGAAGTCGTAAGTAAATAAAGGGATAGGTGCCGATGTGATAAAGAGATAATTAATGAAAAATAGAAAAAAGAGTTGAGGATAGAACAGAACCATGGTGAACACAACAATGATACATTTAAAGGAGTATCGGTGACGGTAAACAAATGTTTTTATAAGATAAATAGGAAAGAAAATCAGAAGCAAGGATAAATATCGAAGAATAGAATATAGAAATCAAAATTTTGAGCTACATTCTTTCGAAAGGGGTTTGCATGCTCAGTGTAACACCAAATTGTTCTCCGAAAAGAAAAAGAGCAGAAGACCAAGAATTAGAGTGAAAGGAATGTTGATCACAAGTAGAGCGATCATTACGGAAGCCATAATGGCAATATGAAATAAGATCATAAGGTTAAAGTTAATTTAATTTACACCTGTTAAGGATAAATTCGAAAATTTGGAAAGAGAAATATTTGTGACAGGCTTTTGGATAGTTTATTTAAATTCTGGGAATATTTTGAGGAACTGACTCTTCTAGCATATTTATAAAAATTCAAATGAGCATTAACTTCACAAATGGTTTTTTTGCTTTTAGCCTCCGTAAAATATTTCTTGCAACTGAAAGATGTGCTTTAAATATAATTCTGGAATAAAATCAAACTAATGATTTTATTATGGTTCAATTCTTTCGTCGGTACACGTAGGACATTTTTAAGGAATCGTTTTGCTTTAAAAAAATTAAATAAAGGTAATATGCATATATAAAATTAATTTCATAAGTAGATTGATAACAAAAATAAATAAAAATATTAATTTTTAAAGGTAGCAAAACTTAATATTCAATTTGAAGATGTTTAATATTCGATTAAGATATTATTCAATTTGAAGATGTTTGTTTTTATCTTTAGTTTTCATTTTATTAGGAGCAATGATTCTCCTAGGCCCAGTTTATAAATATAATTTTCCTTATTATGATAGAGAAGTTTACTTTTATTTTTGTTATCTGGGCTTTAATTATGTTCTTTGAAATGATGGAATAAAAGTTGAAATTATTAATCTTATGTTGCGACATTTTCATTTTGAGATTATTGTTGCATAGTCGATATAAGTAATACTACATCGTTTCCAGAATAATTGATTCAGTAAACACTGCGACCTCTATTTCCATTTAAAGAATGAACTCAACTTTAATGGCTTGTAGTATGATCTTATTATTAGAATTAAAATCTATTTTTATAAATCGATCAACTGAAAAAGTGATCATGAAATTCAAAAACGGGAAGAATTTCATCTGTTTCCCCATTCATGGGAAAGCTTGGGACAGGTAATGGATACAAAATGTTTCCCATGGCAGATATATATATATATATATATATTATATATATATATATATATATATATATATATATATATATATATATATATATATATATATATATATATATATATATATATATATATAATCCTAAAAAACACTTATGAATATTGCCAAATAAAAGTGAATTGAAAATGAAACTCGGAAAATAGAAGCGCAATTAATTTTAAAATTAATAATAAATCTCTCTCTTTCTCTCTCTCTCTCTCTCTCTCTCTCTCTCTCTCACTCTCTCTTTTTCTCTCAAGTTATCTCAAATTACTGTCTTTTACTTTCATTTACTAGATAAATTGATTTTGAACTCATTTTTAATATTATAATTTGTTTAAGTTTGACTCATTTGCAATTATTAGCAGATTAAAGTAGAGAAAACTTAATATTTTACGCCATTCAAAATGAAAGAAGTGATCAAAAGTTAAATATTTAAGCTTGGAAATGAATTGAAGATGAATTTACTGATAAATAATCATTAAATATAATGAATAACAACAAAAAGAGTTCTGATTAGCACGCACTACATTCAGAAGAGATCTAGCAATAGCTGCTGCTAAATGATAGGAAAGAATATGAGAGAAGGTTACAAAGAAAAGAATATATATATATACCAAAGAAGAATTTTAGAAGTCAAAGCCTTTTGTCAGACTTTGTCGAAGCTATTGGTATCTCTAGCATGCTATCAGTATATATATATATATATATATATATATATATATATATATATATATATATATATATATATATATATATATATATATATATATATATATATATATATATATATATATATATATATATATATATATATATATATATATATATATATATATATATATATATATATATATATATATATATATATATATATATATATATATATATATATATATATATATATATATATATATATATATATATATATATATATATATATATATATATATATATATATATATATATATATATATATATATATATATATATATATATATATATATATATATATATATATATATATATGTGTGTGTGTGTGTGTGCGTGTGTTTTTATATATGTGTATGTATGAATGTACGTATGTATATCTTTAATGAATATGATAAAATGTTTAACATTAAAAATAAAAAACAATAATTCCGAAAGCAAATAAAGATCAATAGCAAAATGGTCAGAAACTCAATTTATTTATTTATTTTTTTTATTTTACTTCGAAGACGTTATCAAATTCATCTTAAAATCCATAATTGGTTCACATTTGTTCGAAGTCGTTCTCATTTACAATTATCGACAGCTGAAGAAAGAGTAGTTTAATTATTTTAAAGAAAAATAAAACATCTCAGTATAATACAACTTTTTCCTTAATGTTGTACAGCCGATTAGAATGTTTTAGCAAAAATTAAAAAGTACTTTATGCATAGAAAAATTTCCATATTTTCAAATTTTTAGTTTGAAATCGAAATGTCTTTACATTTTGGGTTACGTTTTTTCTTGGCATTTGCCAATATTTTTGGATTAAAAAAATTTCCAACTTCGAATAATAAATGGAGCCTATTTATATCTGAGTTTTATTACAACCTTCATTTCGTTTTGTTTGTAAGTTTTTACCTTTTATATTTAGTGATGAACATTGCACAAATTTCATTGAATAAGAAAAATGAAACAGAAAAAGATGAAGAATTAAATGATGCAATTACTACTCTTTTTAGTTTTTTATTTTGGTCTCACGGTTTCCTTTACTGTTGTTTATCCTTAGTTTTACTCATTTATTCCAGAATTAATTCAGAAAAACTACTACGCATTATAATAAATCTTAGAAGACATTCTCGCTGCAATGAAAACTATGTATTTTTTTTATTGAGTTCTGTCCAAGCTTTGGAAAATATATGTTTTGCAATTTCATATTCATTCATAATTTACTTAAAACTTAATGAAAAATCTTCCTTCACCGCTGCTATCTACACAATAAGTTTTTTCCACGTAAGGCTCTATCTCTTAAATTTTAAATGCCTTTTCATTTGCTTCACGGAACAAATTTCAAGCTTTTTTAAAGAATTTTTGAATAAGGTTTCAAAACTTGAAAAAACAAATGGCAGAGTGGTTCTTTATCTCAGCAGTGAAGATAAAGAAATAGAAATTATCAGAACTTTACATCGAATTTTGTTTTCTACATATAAAATGTTGGATGATTTTTATTCTTTTTTCCAAAAGCCAATTTGCTTTATATTTTCCTTCAATTTATTGTTTTTAATGTGCAATGTTACTCGACTGACAAAGTTTGGATTTCTGATAAATTTCATCTCTTCCCTGCAAGCGTTATTTCTGGCATTTGTGATCGTTTTGCTATCTGATGTTGTATATGAGCAGGTATGTTAAAAAAAATCATACACGCAAACATAACTGAAATTTTAATGATAAAAGGTTATAGATTTATTTACATGTTCTTGAAATTCAAAATAGTAGATTTGATAATAAAAATTAATAATTATAATTTTGCGACTTCAAATTCAAAACAAAAGTTTTAATAACAAAAACTTGGATTGATTAAAATAACTTTGAAATTCAAAAATGTTGTAAAAAATATTTTTGCATTTTTGTTAAATCATTTATTTGAATTAAAAATGAAATTTAAAAAAAATTTTTATAGTTTCACTCTACATTTAAATATTATTATAAATATCAATAATCGCTTGACTTTAAATACTGCCATTTAATCGAACAAATTTTTCTTATTTTTATGATAGAAAAACGAAGCTTATAAAAGACTTCGAAGATGTTCTGTTAAAGCCAAGACTTCGTTTACAAAGCAACAGGTAAGTTAACTTACAAATTTCAAATATTACACTTACAGTTGCTATAATATTAATTTGTATATTTGTCAATGTTGAGCTAGTGTAGAATTTGCATTGATTAATTAAATGGATTTTCACATTTTTTTAAATCTTATTTTCTACTTTTAATGTCATATATAGAAAAAAGAAAATTTTATTTGTCTTAAGTTTGATCAGAAGAAAAATAAAAAGAATTGCTATTAACTTAAAAATATTTCGGAAATTATATATATATATATATATATATATATATATATATATATATATATATATATATATATATATATATATATATATATATATATATATATATATATATATATATATATATATATATATATATATATATATATATATATATATATATATATATATATATATATATATATATATATATATATATATATATATATATATATATATATATATATATATATATATATATATTATATATATATATATATATATATATATATATATTAATATATCTCCTCTAGTAGGCAAAGGCTGGAGGCCTAGCAATATCCACCAGAGTTGAGGAACAGTCGGAAATCTGGTCACTGATGAACAACGTGACCTGATACACGGCGTTTAAAAGTGTGCAAGTCGAAGGAAGTTGGAAAAACAGATAAAAAGATGCGTTCCAGACTTTATCAGTAGAGTACACGTAAGAATGAGAATAGCGGTTAAGTTTGGTGTCGGAGAGTTGAACAGAGAAAGGATGAGACTGTGTAGAAAGTCCTCAATGGAGGAAGTATCAGTGTTCTTTGTAATAACGATAGTATATATACATATATATATATATATATATATATATATATATATATATATAGAGAGAGAGAGAGAGAGAGAGAGAGAGAGAGAGAGTAACGCAACAATTCGACGGGAAGAAAGAGATTGGAGAGAGTTAGTAAGAGAAAAATAATTTATAAGACGAAAAGCCTTAAACTCCACCTTTTAGAGAAGAGTTGTATGTGTGGAACCACCTCAGATGTGTGAAGCATACTCCATGCAGGGGCAAACAACTCCCCTATAAAGAGCAAGCAACTGGGGTGGCGTGAATTAATTCTGAAGGTGCTTAAGAATACCCAACCTCTTAGAAGCTTGTTTAGAAAGAGAAGTAATGTGATCTTTCAAAGAAAGATCACGAGAAAAAGAAACATCGAAAATATTGAAGTCAGATAAAGGTTTGAATTGAAGGTTTTCGAAGAATATGTCATAGTTGTGTGGAAGATTGCGTCAAATAGAAAGGTGGAGGAATTGAGTTTTTGAAGCATTGAAAACGACCATGTTTTCTCTGTCCAAATTGGAAATACGAGAAAGATCAGAGGTCAGACGCTCCATGGCCAACCTTATTGAATCTATTAACTGCTGTAGGAGTTAATAGATTCTTCACACGGAGTTTTTATTTATAAATATATATATATATATATATATATATATATATATATATATATATATATATATATATATATATATATATATATATATATATATATATATATATATATATATATATATATATATATATATATATATATATATATTATATATATATATATATATATATATATATATATATATATATAATATATATATATATATATATATATATATATATATATATATATATATATATATATATATATATATATATATATATATATATATATATATATATATATATATATATATATATATATATATATATATATATATATATATATATATATATATATATATATATATATATATATATATATATATATATATATATATATATATATATATATATATATATATATATATATATATATATATATCAGAGGTGGGTATAAGCGCAAATGAGAGCGCAAAAGCCCAATTTGCGCTTTAAATAAAAAATTTGCGCTTTTGCGCTTTTGCGCTAAAATTCGAAAATGTGCGCTTTTGCATTTTGCGCTTAACAACTTTTTTAAGAGCGCAAAAGCGCAAATTTGCGCTTAAAAAATATTTTGCGCTTTTGCGGAAGTTTTTTGAAATTTGCGCTTACCAATT
>SEYY01021818.1:120000-130000 GCA_009176605.1 Armadillidium nasatum
ATGGTGCGAAGGGCTTTATTTTGCGTTATTTGGAGTGTCGTTAAGTTTTGGTCGGAGAGCAGAGGGTGCCAGACAGGGGAGGCGTAGTTAATGGTGGGGCGTATAAATTGTTTGTAGATTGCAATTGAGGTTTGTATGTTGTTGTTTATGTCTGTGTTGGCCACTGTTCTGAGGATGTTGAGTTTTCTGTTTGCGGCTGATGTGGTATTTTGAATGTGCTTGGAGAAAGTGAGGAGAGTGTCAAATGTTAGGCCGAGAATTTTTGGGGTTTTGTTGAGGGGTATGGGGGTGTTGTTTAGTAGGACTTATGGGTGGGTGTTGGATATGTGTTTGTCTGTTGTTATAAGGGTTATGGAGGATTTGTTTGGGGATGCCGTCATCCTGTTTTCTACTAGCCAAGTTTGGAGTTGTGTTATGTAGTCTTGTGTGAGAGATGTTGCGGTGGTGAGGTTTTTGTGAGTGGTGGTAATAGTTAAGTCGTCGGCGTATGATATTATGCGGGTGAAAGTTGTTTGGGGTTGAGGGAGGTCTGCTGTGTACAGGTTGAATAGAGTGGGGGAGAGTATGGCTTCTTGCGGAACTCCGTTCCTTAAGTTGATGGTACGTGATTTATGGCCGTTTTGTTGTATTTGGGCGGTTCTTCCTGATAGGAAGTTGGTTAGCCATTTCTTAGTGTTTGTTGGGATGTTGGATTGGAGGATTTTATGGATAAGATTATGTTTCGGGACAGTATCGAAGGCTTTGTTTATGTCAATTGCTATTAGTATAGTTTTGTGATAAGGTTTATGGTTTAGTCCATTTATTATAGGTTGGATGACGTTGGTAAGTGCAGTTGTGGTGGAGTGGTTGGGTTTGAACCCGTGTTGGAAGTTTTGTTGTGGGATGAATTGGAGGATAGAATTTAGGATTAGTTTTTCAAGAAGTTTTGAGATGGTTTAAAAAAGGGAGATTGGGCGGTAGGAGGAGGGGTTTGAAGGGTCTTTGCCGGGTTTTAGTTTAGGGATGATTAATGCTTTTTTCCATTGGGGGGATATAGTTGAGTTGGATGGATTTGTTGAAGATGGAGGTTATGTATGTGATTGTGTGGTTGGATAGGTGTTTTAGGTGAATATTTGATATGTTGTCTGGTCCTGTTGCTGGAGAGTTTTTGATAGTTTTAATGGTGTTTTGAGTGTTTGTAGGTGTGATGGCGTTTAAGTTGTTTTGGTTGTTGCGTAGCTTTTTCAGTTTTCTTATTATTTTCCTGTTTTGTGGGTGGGTAGGTAAGCTACTTTGCTTAGCGAAGTGTGTGGCCAGTAGGTTGATGTGTTGTTTGGGAGTTAATGGGGTTTGTGTAGTGGGATTGGTTGGAGTTTCGTGAGTGTGAAGTGGGTTGTTTTTTGCGTTGTGGATTGTGTGGATTGTTTTCCAGACTCTTTTGCTGTTTGTGTTGTCCAAGTTTTTGATGAGGAAGTTTTGGTAGTTGTTGGTTGTGTGAGTTTTTATTAGGGTCGATATTTGATTGTTTAGGGTTTCTAATTGTATTTTGGTGAGTTGTGTGGGGTTGTTTTGGCGTTTTAGTGTGTTCCTTTGTTTTATGAGAGAAGTGATTTCGGGGGAGAGGTTAGGTTCGTATTTTTTGATGTGGCCTTTAGGGATGTAGATGTTGGCTGCTTTCTGGATTGTGTGGGTGAGATGTTGAATAGCTGATTTGAGGGAGGATATGTTTGTAATTTCGTTTGTTGTGAGGTTTTCGTCTATGTAATTGGAGAAACCGGTCCAGTCTGCTTTTTTGTAGTTGGTAAATGTAGTTTTAGATTTGTGAGTGGGTTTGTTTTTGATGTGGTATTTTATAATTATTGGTATATAGTCGGAGTTTAGATCGGTTTCGGTGGTCCAGTGTAGGAGAGGGTGAATGTTTGAGGAGCAAAAGGTGATGTCTGGTGATGTGGGGGATTGGTTGGATTGCGGGGGGATTCTGGTATGGAGGTTTTTGTTTTTAAGTATGTTGAGATGTTCCAAGTGTTCGATGATGTGTGTTCCTCTTTGGTCGGAGGCTTGGTTTTTGTACCAGGTCGGGTGGTGGGCATTGAAGTCTCCGCATAATAGGAGATTAGGGAGGTTTGTTATTGTAGTAAGGTTGGGTAAGTAGTTTGATGGACAGTGTGTGGATGTATGGTGTGGTATGTACAGGTTTACTAAATTGTGCGTTAGTTTTATTTAATTCTATTGAGAAGGTTTGGATTTTAGATATGTTGTCAGATTGCGTGTTTGCATGTTGAGAGGATGTGTTGGAGTAATTTATAGAGTTGTGGATGAGAGTTAAAAGTTTGTGTTGGGAGTAGATGGAGTCGTATTTGTAGAAAGTAGGGGGGAGTTGGTCTGTTGGAAGGTGGGCTTCTTGTATAAGCGCAATGTGGATGTTGTGTTTGTGTAGGAATGTTTCTAGTTCTTTGTGTTTGTTGTGGAGGCCGTTTATGTTGATTTGTAGGATATTTAGTGTATAAATGTGGGAATTACGATTGATAGGGTTTAAAGTGGTAGGGGGGGTGCAAATTTGACAATTCCAATTGTGGTTTGTAGGTGGGAGTCTTTGAAATGGGGAGCATTGTCTGTGGATCCACTTGTGATATATATATATATATATATATATATATATATATATATATATATATATATATATATATATATATATATATATATATATATATATATATATATATATATATATATATATATATATATATATATATATATATATATATATATATATATATATATATATATATATATATATATATATATATATATATATATATATATATATATAATATATATATATATATATATATATATATAATATATATATATATATATATATATATAATATATATATATATATATATATATATATATATAATATATATATATATATATATATATATATATATATATATATATATATATATATATATATATATATATATATATATATATATATATATATATATATACACTTAGAAAAAGACAAATTATTAAATCATGATATGCATTATAATTATTTTCAAAGTACATTTTGTATTGTATAAATTGTGAAGTTTTGATTTTTTTTTCATACTTTATAACCTTTTCAGATTCTGAGTGAAGTTGCTACTTATTTGATTATTGGTTTTCAATTTACTTAAATTACTTCACCAAAACCAACTGAGTTATGGACTTTTAGCCACCTTTTGCAGTCAACAATCTCATCATAGTTTGGTTTTTCTCCTTTACTTATTTTGAGTTTTAATAAATTGCAATGGCCAGTGATGAGTTGCAGCTGATTCACACCATATTCGCACAAATAAGCTTTTCATAATATAATAAAAATTAAGTAGTCATAATGATGCAAACAATATGGGATTTTGACAAAGAGAATGTTGCTTTTGACGCTTTAGAAAATTTTAATATTTCACAATGCTTTTCATCAAGTACGAATCGTTTTCATTTGTACTTTAAAAAAAAATCATGTTTTTCACACTTAGATTATAATAGTATTTTATTCATTTTTAATTGGATTAATTAATTGTGAACCTGCTATCGTAAATGGAGTTTATAAAATATGAACATTTTTATGCTACTGAGTTTAAATTTTTAAAATTTTTAAGTTTCATTTTTAAACTTTATTGTTAATCACATTGTTTATATTAAACTCTTTGATTAGTTTTAGAGCTAAGTGGATTATAGTTGTATTTCACAGACATTCTAAGGTTATAGGTAGATTTATAGTACCCCTTGCAATGAAGTTAAAATTCATAATTCTATTAATAAAAACAATAAAATAAAATAATATTCGCTGATCTCTAATTAGAAATGAAAAAAAAATATATATATATATACTGTATATATATCAGTCGTTTTATTGTTACCTTTGATAACTAAGCTTTTATATATATATTATATATATATATATATATATATATATATATATATATATATATATATATATATATATATATATATATATATATATATATATATATATATATATATATATTATATATATATATATATATATATATATATATATATATATATATATATATATATATATATATATATATATATATATATATATATATATATATATATATATATATATATATATATATATATATATATATATATATATATATATATATATATATATATATATATATATATATATATATATATATATATATATATATATATATATATATATATATATATATATATATATATATATATATATATATATATATATATATATATATATATATATATATATATATATATATATATATATATATATATATATATATATATATATATATATATATATATATATATATATATATATATATATATATATATATATATATATATATATATATATATATATATATATATATATATATATATATATATATATATATATATATATATATATATATATATATATATATATATATATATATATATATATATATATATATATATATATATATATATATATATATATATATATATATATATATATATATATATATATATATATATATATATATATATATATATATATATATATATATATATATATATATATATATATATATATATATATATATATATATATATATATATATATATATCTCTTTTGGGAATATACGATTCGCTAGAATGAGCATTATAAACTTTCAATTTCAGGTACAAGCAGATATGACTTGTATAATCAATACATAACCTTGAAAATGTTTAACGCAGTGGAAGTGAAGAAAATTAAATAAGAAAGACTGTAACAGATATTTTCATTCGAGTACATCTAAGAGTGAGCATAGCGGTAAAATCAAGGACCAGAGAGTAGGACAAAGAAAGTATGTGACTGTGTGGAAAGTCGAATTAAACCAGCTTCCTTTAAAGGAGGTGGAGGTATACTATTAGAGAGTTCAGAAGAGCAATGACCATTGTTATAGAAATAATATAAGAAGGGTGAAGAAACAGTTAATTGGTTAGAAGGAGAATTAAGAAAGTTGGTGAATGTGAGAGAGTTGATAAAGTTTTGTGAAGGGAACCACATCATATATAAAAATTTATTAATTCAAGGATAAACAACCCAGCAATGTAAACAAGCAACTACAGTTGTGGGAGAAAGTTCTACGGAACACCTATTCTCTTTAAAGATTGTCTGGGGAGATAAACAAATTGATTTTCCAAAAATAATAGATAAGAAAATGAAATGCAAAGAATATTACTTACAAGAAAAGGCTTGAGTTATTTGCTTACTTATTTTATAGGTGTAGGACGTCTTTTCACGGTAGCTAGAAAAATTAACTAAATTTTTGAGACATTGAAATCAACCGTGTTTTCTCCTCCAGATTAGAAATATAATAATCTAAAGTTAGCTGCTCCAAAGTCACTCTTTTCAAAGCATTTGCTATTTGCTGTTGAGTTGGGACCTTTCAATTTGAAAAAGTAATAAAGGGGTAGGTAGTCATCGTCATAAGAGTGCCTGATCCAGAAGTGACAGGAACTTGTAAAACAGAGTTAGAATGTCAAAATGGGTGTCTACAACTATTACAGATTACCGGAAATGAAATGAGAGAAAGTTTACAAAGTGAAGGATAGATACCGAAAAAGGAAAGTTTAGGAACCAAAGTTTTGTGACATACACTTCTGAAAACTTTGAATATATATGTCTGGCGTCATAGCAAAAGATCACCAAAATGCAGAAGAGCAAAGCTAGTGTCAGAGTGAGAGAGAGAGAAAAAAAAATGATCACCAGTAGAAAGCCCCTTGTGGAAATCTTACTAGGGTTCTGAGATAAGATATAGAAATATAAGATTTTTTAAAGTTATGCTGTTAAGGATAGATTCGAAAATTTTATAAAGAATAGAAGCTGGACAGAAGTTAGATAGTTGAGAAAGCGTTTCCCTTTTTCGGTGCATGTAGAATGAGCTTACGTTTCCAGCAGGTAGAAAAGTTTGAAGTTGATAGGCAAAGGAAGAATAATTCACTAAGTAGGTTGTTGACTCGGAAGTAGAGGTTTTGAGAACCAAAAGAGGGAAAAGGTGTTTGTTGATTTTTGGGAATTGATTTTAAAGGGACGATAAATCTCCAATGTAGCCAGCGAGTTTTGAAGAGCCCAATCAGTTGTAATAGATAAAATATTCAATTACAGTGCTGAAGCATTCTGGGATAAGGAAAATATTGAAGAGTTTTAAGTAGAAGCGGCAGAATTTAAAACGCTAAAACATGATAAGCCCTAACTTTAAAATGCAAAACACAAGATTTGCGAAGCATAGTCCCTAACAAGTATGGACGACAACTCTATAAGATAATTAGGGACGACGTAAAGAAGTCCTGAAAGCATCTCAACACCTAACTTGTTAAAAGCTAGTCTACTGAAAGAAACAATGCAATTCCTCACGAAAAGATCAAGAGAAAAGGAAACATCAAGAAACTTAAAGGCAAAAGAATACTTAAGCTATTTGTTTCAGAAAAAATATGTAATTGTGGTAGGCAGAAAAA
Organism: Armadillidium nasatum; assembly: GCA_009176605.1. Lineage (NCBI taxonomy): Eukaryota > Metazoa > Arthropoda > Malacostraca > Isopoda > Armadillidiidae > Armadillidium > Armadillidium nasatum. Next base: position 126,529 of record SEYY01021818.1, read on the forward strand.
AACAAAGTTATTTTAAATTTTCAAAAACTCAATTACCACTGAAATTAATGAGCTTGTGAAATACTGAAAACAATAATGGTTTTTCCATAACAATTTGAAGTATGAAAGAAGTCATAGCTTATTTAATCAAATGTTTAACTCTCAGAGATTGCTTATCATTTGAATGAAAAATTTGTCAGTGTGAAAAAGCAACGAAAAATAGAGTTATCAAAATGAGAGAAGATAGCTGATATGGCCAAGAACAGAAATTCAATGTTGAAGAGAAAAAGAAAACACGGAGGTATAACAGAACTTCGAGGAACACTTCTACTGATAGATAATTTTAAGTTTGAATATTTTGTACTATGCATAACAAAGAGCGGTAATCTTTTCGCAGTAAAAATAAATGATTAAAGTAGAGTTAGTAACTCAAGCATTGAATTACTAGTTAGTTAAAGCAATTGGTGCTAATTAACCATTAAATGTTTCAGTTATTTTGATATAATGTTGGAAAACGATTAACCATCTCCATGCACTATAAAACAAAACTTAGTGACAATAGTTTAAAGGTAGTTAAATCACTCTGAAAAAGTATTAGCTACAAACTAGGTGAAAGTTTTTGCATTACGAGTATGGTGGCTTTAGAGTAATGGTGTAATGGTGTTTTTACTTAATATTTGTAAACGTTTTAGTTATTTGGATATAATATTCGAACAATTGTGATCTGCAAATTGATATTTAGTTCAAGTATCAAATCATTTCTATAGTTGTTTTTTGATTTACATTCAAAAATATCGGTCCTGCTTTTTCTTTCAATTCCCCCCTAAAAAATGAATTGATAGACGTAGAAAGACGCTCGAAATCAACTTCTTAGAGCTCAACCAATGATACATTTTTTGAATTTTGTTGGAAGAATATCAGATGAAAAGTAAGAAAATTACGCCCAAATTTCAATTTTTTTGATACTGCAACAAATTTCTCAAAACAAGATTGATATATATTCACTTTAGTTGTTTCCTGACTTGAAAGTAAAATATTATGAGCATGTTTCGAAGTTTTAGTTAAATATATATTAGAATTTTCTTAGTGCATGAAATTCTAATATTTTTTATCCTGACAGATATTTCATTGTAAAATCAAAACGTAATAAAATTTGTTTAACAAACAAAACGGTTTTCACCCTGATTTTTAAAAAAAAAAATGCAATACACCATTATTTCTGAAATCTGAATAAAAGATTTCCAAATATTAAAACCTAAAAGATAAAATAGAAACTATGCATGAAAATTATACTTCTGAAAAGAAGTAATAAATTACTTTTCAGAAATATGTTTTCAAAGATTTTTTTAAATATTAGTATTCTTTAAAAAGAAGAAAAATATCTAACCTAAATTTCCTAAATTAAATAATTTAATTAAACCAAATTAAATTAAATTTAAAAAAATTAAGAATATAGTTCTAGAAACAAGGGAGAATATTTCAGGATCATAAAATTGAAATATAGATTCTATAAAAGCAATAATAAAATTAATTAATATAGTTGGCAGAGCAAAAGATTGGATATCAATTGTTTCCAACAACAAACATGGGTAAAACAATAGAGCTTGAAAATAGCAACAACCTTGTCACTATGACTTTCAAAATATTTACCCAAATCGAAAATATTCAAATAAATCAATATTACTTTTGCTATTTGTGATTTCAAAATTTCTCTTCATTCATCAAACTTTAAAAAAAAAAAATTGTAAATTTTAATTTATTTTCATTATTTACTTTTTTTATTTAACTTTATTCATATATTCAGTATTAATTGATGCAAGTCAATTTGTGAATGCAATCATTAATATGATGAATTGTTTTAACATTTGGGAGAGTAAAGTACAAATATCTCATGTTCGATCTAAATTGAATCAATCATGCAAACTGAATTTTTTAATTCGATGATAAACATTGTTCAATAAATTATTATATATAATATACTGTATATACTGTATATACATATATATATATATATATATATATATATATATATATATATATATATATATATATATATATATATATATATATATATATATATATATATATATATATATATATATATATATATATATATATATATATATATATATATATATATATATATATATATATATATATATATATATATATATATATATATATATATATATATATATATATATATATATATATATATATATATATATATATATATATATATATATATATATATATATATATATATATATATATATATATATATATATATATATATATATATATATATATATATATATATATATATATATATATATATATATATATATATATATATATATATATATATATATATATATATATATATATACAACTGAGACAATTCATTAGGGTATTTTAAACACCCTTCTTGTCCATTACCTTTTCTTGCTTACTATACATCCATTGTCAAACTTGTTATTCATATTAAATTATCATTCTTATTACCTTTATCTAGTCTTCATAGATGGGCTGTTATTTAAAGCACAATCTCTTTAAATATTTCTTTACTTACAATATTGTTCAAGTACTTAGAATGTAACTTTGGAGTCTTTTTTCCATCTGCTTTCCCTCATGATCTTCAAAATTTCTACAATTTAAATTAACCATATTTCCTTCACACATTTTTGTTCGTCAATAGTAACGTTTCATAGGGTACTACTTCTTTGCATATAATTTTATATCCCGTTAACTCTTTACTAACATAGTAATGTCATATATCAACAGTTCACTTGATTTAGCATTTCCGAATCTTAAGTATAATATTTTATTAAGCTGTAAAAATCAACAAACGATTGAGTTCTTTCTCCTCCCTAACTAGAAAGATATGCAGTGAAGGATAAATATAAATGTTTGATCTGGGAGATAATTTCACCGGACTCCAAAATATTTATTCCCTCTTGATGATTTGTGATTTTTTTTTGGATGATATATATATATATATATATATATATATATATATATATATATATATATATATATATATATATATATATATATATATATATATATATATATATATTATATATATATATATATATATATATATATATATATATATATATATATATATATATATATATATATATATATATATATATATATATATATATATATATATATTTTTTTTTTTTTTTTTTTTTTTTTTTTTTTTTTTTTTATCACCTCTGGTGGGCAAAGGCCAGAGGCCTACCAAAATTCCACCAGAGTTGGGGGAAAAGACGGAAGCCTGGTCAAACTAAAGGCCGACATGTCCCGATACACGACGTTTGAAGGTGTGTAAGTCATAGGAAGTTGGAAAAATAGAAGAAGGGAGTGTGTTCCAGACTTTACCAGTAGAGTACATGTAGGACAGAGCAATAGCGGTTAAGCCTGGGGTCAGAGAGTTGGACAGAGAAAGGATGAGACTGTGTGGAAAGTCGAGTCGCACGAGCCC
>SEYY01021818.1:135000-174115 GCA_009176605.1 Armadillidium nasatum
CCAAAAGTCAGAGAAAAGAGAAAGATCACCAGTAAAGCGTTCTTCTCGAAATACGAAACTCCATCATCACACCTTTAGAATTGAATTCAATTGATATTTCTTCTTTTGAATTCAACATTAATTAAAGTAAATTATAAGTAAAATTTAAAATAATAATTAAAGTAAATATAAGAGCAGGAAACATTAAGTCTGGAGTTTGCAATACTCACACAAAATTGATGTGAGTGCTGAGTGCAAACACTTTTAGGGCTGCGAGGGTTACGCAATGATGGTGAAATGCGAGAGGTCAGTTTCCTAAAGCAACTGTTATTGTAGAACCTATAGAAAGGAAATAAAGCAGCAACGTCACGTTGTAAAGATCGAGGGCCAAGAAAGTTTGAAAAAAGAGGACAGTTTATTAGTCTTTAAGTTTTAAACTCAAGAATAATTTTGTTGTACACTGGTGAGACGTGAGAGCTGTTGAAGGAGATAGAATAGTAAGGAGGTGTTTTGGAGAAGAAAATGTGAAAAAGCTTTGTTTTTAAAGGAGTTGAAATTCCCAAGGTTCAGGGATGCTAGAATCGATCGGTGCTGAATTAGATAAAGAAAAGAACCTGAAAAGATTAGCTTTTACAGAAAGGAGTATTAGCTATAATACAGTCAGAGTGAATAAAATGTGGAAAGGAAAATTTACTATTTTTGGTAGAAGATCAGAAATTTGTGTCAGTAGGAGAAAAAAAGGGTTGTTTAAATTTTGAAATTAGCGTAAACAAAAGGATTGGAATCCGAATCCAGAACCTTCGAATCCGAATCGAATCCGTATCCAGATAAGTTTTAAATTTATGAATCCGAATTCGAATCCTTTCTCGAATGCAATTTCAAATCTAAATCCAGGACCTTCGAATCCAGAAACCGAATCCAGCAAATTTTGCAATTTTTGAATCGAATCTGATTCCCTGATAAAACTTCGAATCCGGATTCAGATTTTCCCATCACTGATATATATATATATATATATATATATATATATATATATATATATATATATATATATATATATATATATATATATATATATATATATATATTATTTTTTATTTATTTGTGTGTGGGTGTGAAATGTGTGTTGTACATGTGTAGCATTTACTTATAAAATAATCTTTTATTAATATGATAAAAACCGTTAACCCGAAACAAACAAAAAATTGAATTAATTAAAAAGTAAATTTAATCAATAATAGCAGAAGAAAGAATTCAATTTCTTTTGTTTTTCTTTCATTAACTATTTAAAACAATTTCAAGTTCATCTTATAGTTTGTAATTTGCTCACATTAGTTTGAAGTCATTCTTATTAATAGTTATTGATAGCTGAAGAAAGAATACTATAATTGTTTTAAAACAAATCGAATTTGAGAATGAAAAGAAACTACCCAGTGTAGAAAATTAACCCTATCTGGTTGTTGTAAAGCTAATATTGGTATTTTTAAAAAAATAAAAGCAAAAGGTTTATTAATTTTATAGAACTTTCAATTTTTAATTTGAATTGAAGTTTTAACAATGTCTTTACATTTTGGATTGAGATTTTTTTTGACCTTTGCTGAAATTTCTGGGTTAAAAAAGTTTCAGGTTTTGAATAATAAATTGGGTCAATTTTTATCTGAGCTTTATTACTACATTCATTTCGTTTTGTTCTTAAGTTTTTACTTTTTATATTTAGTTCTCTACAGTTCAAATATTAGCCTGTATTTCATAAGAAAAACTGAGAAAAATGAAACCTCAAATGATGCAGTTTCGACTATTTTGAATTACTTGTTTTGGTATCACGCTTTCATTTACTGTTGCTTTTCCCTCATTTTATTCATTTATTCCAGAATATATTCAAAGAAATTACTAAGTATTGTGAGAAAACTAAGAAGACACTCATGCTGCAAAGAAAATTACTTATATTTTGCAATGAATTCATTTCAAGCTGCAAAAAATATCTGTTTTGTTCTTTTAAATTTATACTTACTCTTTCTTACAAATAAAGGAAAATCTTTCTTTGTTTTTGTAATCTTCTCAACAGTCCTTTTCCACTTTGTTGTTCTTTTTTTAAATTTTCAATGTCTTTACATGTGTTTCACGGAGCAGATTTCGGCCACTTTCGAAGTTTTTATGAAGGGCGTTTTAGAACTTGAAAAGACTAGAAATAGAGCTGTTCTTTCTCATGGAAATGACAATAGGGAAAAATCTTTGTTCAGAAAGTTATATAGAAATCTGTTTTTCACAGAAAGAATAATAGAAGAATTTTATTCTTTTTTCCAAATGCCAATCTGCCTAATTTTTGCACTTAACTTATTATTTTTAATATGCGACATCACTCGATTGGCGAAGCATGGTTTTCAGTCTAATTTTATGTCAACAGTGCAAACTATATTTACCATGATTCCGATTCTTTTAGTATCTGATGTCATAACTGAAAAGGTATGTTATGTTAAAATTACACAAACAAATACTCTCATAAGTATCATTTCATAAGTAAATATAGTTTTCTTAAAAACAACGAAAAATATTTATGTTATTGAAATTGAAAATAAAAAAATATAATAACTATTTTTAAATCTTTGAAAATCATTAAATTCAGTTAAAGTGAAAAATGTGAAATATTATTACATTTCACATTTGCATATAATCATTAGTAACTATTATGTTCAATAATTTTACTAAAAGAAGTAAAATAACGAACAAACTAAGCTCGAAAATTTAATAATTTTATTTATTCTCGACAGAAAAACGATGCATACAACAGACTTCGAAAATGTATTGTAAAAAGCAAGATTCCTTTTGTCAAGGAACAGGTAAATTATTAGAAAATGTTTTACACATAAAATTTCCAGAGCATGATATTTTTTTCATTAACAATGCAATATTCGCAGTCTTCTTTCTAATCTCCATTTTCATGACAACACTCCTCTTCTATTAAAATTCACATCTTTTTCTTTAGTTTTTCATCAGCAAATTATACTTTTCCTTTTTACTGTTTTTACCCTCAGTTTTCACCTAAAGGATTTTATACTTCGAATAAGCATAACAGAATTGTTTGTTCTGCTGTTTCGAATTTGGAGTCTTTAGAAATTTTCACCTTAAGATTTCGGCTATAAAACCAATCTATGAAAAAATTCATTTCTTATCTTCAAATTTTCCTCTAAATATTGATTATCCAAGATTCCTCTTATATGTAATCTTTTAAAAATATAAAATTCTCCCCTCTTTTTTCGCTAAAATCATAATTTTGGGTTATTTTACTGTTCATCACCGACAAATAACTTTCTTCTAGTTTCAAGATACAATTGATGAATTTACCTCCCATTTCTTAGCTCTGTATCCTATCCTAGTCCTCCGTAAGAAAGACCCAGCTATCTAAGAGAAAACATTTTTGGTGTTTTGGTGCGCAACCTTGTTGAACTTGTGATATAATTCTTTGATTTCTCATTGAATTATTTTTTTAGGGCGGGAAAGTTTCTAGCAATATTTGTAGCAGAGAGGCCTACTTCGATATTGCATTGTCTTCAAACTCAAGAATCTACTGCCTCCTTCTTTTCATCCTCTAAACGTGCTAAATCTTTTCTATAAAGGAAAGTAATCTTCCCAGTAAAAAAAAATATTAATTTTGTTTCTGCTCCCTGTTTTTCACACTCTTTCTATTAATTACATAGGCCTGCAGAATTTAACTTTTGGAAAATTGTCTTCCCTTTTAGGTCTTAATTACACTGGATTTGTTGTCTTGATTTCAAATATGTTTTTTTCCATCCTATAAAATAATTTTACAAAAGGGATATAAAGGTTTGTAAACAAAATAAATTTACAAAAATTTAAGTAGCAAAATTAATTTCTAACGCTTAAATATTAATACAAAGTACCCAAGTGCTTCTGAGAATGCTTCTTGCTTGGTAAACTATTTTGTCTATGCTTATCAACTTCATCGTTTCCTTCTTCCTAGAAGCATGTGATCGCTCCTGTACCGAGAAGGAGACCATATCTTAACTACATAACTACCATCCTATTAACTTAACATCAGGGTTTTCTAAAGTTTTCTAGTTTATCCATAAAGGGAATATTTTAAAATAACTTAAACCTTCTAAGATTATATCTGACTGGCAGCATGACTCCTAATGCAAAAATAATATTGCTGATCTTTTCTTTTCTCTATCTCTTTATTCTCTGCTTTTCGGCATTTCCTAAAAATCTTTGGTTGTAACTCTGGTTTTCGATACAGACTGGAACATAACTTTTATTTTTAAAATTCATTCTTTTGGTATCTATCCTTTTCTCTATAACTTTTTTCTAATTTATTTTCCTGTTGTTATACTGCAGCTCTTTTCACAACTATCGTCCATCCTTCAAATCTGTCAATAGTGATGGTCTTGATGGTTCTAATTTATCCAAAAATGTCCTTTTCGTTAATGAACTTCTGTTTTCCATTTCATCGATCATCAAATCAGAATTACATCTTTCACTTCGAACAATATCCCACACACCTGCAGCTAATTAACTCTAGGAGGGTGATCTTGGAGCAACTAACCTATGAACTTTCTCAAATTTCTAATAAGACGCAGTAAACGTGGTTGTTTTCAGTACTTCCAAAACTCAGTTCCTTTTACATTCCTACTCGGCAAAGCCTTTAACTTACTTGACAATAACATCTTCGAAAAAGCACGACTAAAATATTTGTCTCTCTGTAATTATCATGGTGTATTTTATAGAGAAGATCACTCTTGGCAAAACCTCATTACAATTTTTACTAAATTAACTTTCAGGTGTTATAAGATTTTAAAAAAATTTAAATCATTCCCTGATCTTACTTTTTACTGAAGTCTCATTCGCTCCTATTGGGAGTATACTTGGCAAGTTTTGGATGATTCCACTAATGCAGCTTTCCTTAAAAAGGTGTAGTTCTGGATATTTCGTGTTACAAATTCTTCCACTTTTGCTGATTCTTTCTTTCTTTCTATTTCTTTCGGTAAAATCACTCTTTTTACATTACTTTGTGCTATTGCTTCTCCGAAAACTGCGCTTCAGAACTTCTTACTCTTACACCTTCACTTTTGTGGAAGGCACAAGAGGAACTACATTCCATAAGGTCTCATCCTTCTACTTTGCATCCCTCTAAAACAAAATTTAACCACTATGCTGCAAAAGTTCAATCTAGAACACTCTTTATTTTATTTTATTAGATTTCTTTGACTTTCCTATTCTGAAGTGACGTGTATCAGGACAAATCAGACTTTAATTTAACCCTGGTTCTTGATAAGTCATAAATTTTAGAAACGTGCAGTAATCTTCTGCTTATTTTAACCATCAGAAGAGAGATTAAAAAATATCTTAAAAATTTATTTACAGCATTACTGCAAAAGTATTTTAAAGAAAAGCGTTCTAGGCAGGTAGAAAAATTAAGAAAATTTTTTTTTGAAGAGAACTTTATATATATTATATATATATATATATATATATATATATATATATATATATATATATATATATATATATATATATATATATATATATATATATTATATATATATATATATAATATATTATATATATTATATATATATATATATATATATATATATATATATATATATATATATATATATATATATATATATATATATATATATATATATATATATATATATATATATATATATATATATATATATATATATATATATATATATATATATATATATATATATATATATATATATATATATATATATATATATATATATATATATATATATATATATATATATATATATATATATATATATATATATATATATATATATATATATATATATATATATATATATATATATATATATATATATATATATATATATATATAGTCACAATTTCTTTTTTTTCACAGATAGAGGAGCTTTGCGTATATCTAGAAACTTTTCCAAGATTGACCTACTTTGGATTTTTCACTATTGGACGTCATTGTTTCATACCGGTATATATATTGGAATGAACTTGAAACCTTATTATATATATATATATATATATAATATATATATATATATATATATATATATATATATATATATATATATATATATATATAGTATATATATATATATATATATATATATATATATATATATATATATATATATATATATATATATATATATATATATATATATATATATATATATATATATATATATATATATATATATATATATATATATATGAAAATTCATATATTTTTGTACTTACATTTATTTATAAAGAAGATCTATTTTCCTATCTTTCCTTAGAGCATATCTCTTTATTATTTTTTCATGCCATGAAGAGTCACTTGATAGCTCCGTTAAAAGCTCTTTTTCTATGGAAAGTAAAGACAAGAATGAGAGACGTTCCTGTCCTATAGTGTTCCTTGAGCAGCTTTTAATGCGATTTAAGCATGAAAAACTCCTTTCTACTGACGCTGTAGTTGCTGGAATGGTACCAATTAGACTAAAAAGTCTAAAAGTTTGTTGCAGTGTTATACACAAGTCATTCTCCACAATATTTTTCAAAATAGATTCTACATCTTTATCGTGAAAAAGTTTGCGGTTTTCTTCAGCATAGACTATATTTAACTCGTTTCGAAGAACATTATCATTAAAATAGTTTCCGTAAGTGTCCATCAGCGACTTCAGAGAATCGCTGGGAAATATTTTTTGAAATTTTGCAAACTGACAGGAATCTGCAAGTGCGAGAAATTTTAAAGCTGACATGTTGGAGAATCGAGTATTTATTTGAGTAGTAATATTATCTAAGACAGAATAATAATTCATTTTATAATGGCAAGACACAGAAGATTCATTATTTATTTTATTTCTTAAAGTACGTGGACCCTTTCCAGTTTCAATCTCAGCTTTTTTCATATAACTTAGGAAATTAGCATCATTTCGCATGTCATGTAGAGCTCTTTCACAAATAGATATATTTGAAATGCACATCTGAATATCTATTGTTTTTTTCTGGAGGACATTATACAGAATTTCAGTTTTCAGAAATATGTCATTGAAGATTAGTAAATAGAAAACAAAGTCAAATTCACACAATTTATTCTTGTAAGCCTCTGCTTGCCGGATTGTTTTGCTATTTGTACTTTCAGTTTTCATAAGTTCTTCGAACACTTCAATCAGCCCTTTTCTTTCTTTGAAAATAGAATTTACGATTTTAGAATTCGAATTCCACCTCACTTCACTGTGCGTTGGTATTCTTTTATTCACTATTCGATCTAAAACAGCAGTTCGTTTGGCTGACTTATGAAAAAACGAAGGTATTCCTTGTAAATTTGCAAAGAAAATATTAATGGCTGATACATTGCGACAGCTATGCTGTAGGACAAGGTTCAATCGATGTGCCAAACAATGAGTAAAAAGTGCTTGAGGAGCTAGACTACGAATTTTTGCCTGAAGCCCATTTAGCTCAGAAGACATTACACTAGCGCCATCATATGTTTGTGCAACGAGTTTATTTTTAAAATCAAATGGTTCTAATATTTCTACAAGTTTTTGGCATATTCCTGTTGCGCTTCGGTTTTCACCTACATCGTAAAAGCCTAAAAAATGCTCTTTTATTTTACCCAAAGAATCAACACAACGACAAATTACGGAACACTGAGTTAATTCAGATTTATCTGTCGTTTCATCGACTTGGATAGAAAAAAAGGGTGAGTCACGTATTATGTTGCAAATGGTTTCCTTTATTTCCATAGCTATGCACTCGATAATGTCGTTCTGAATAGTTTTTGACAGACCAGTAAATCCACGCATCTTTTCCCAATGGTTTTTTAATTCTTCATTATTATTCATCATCACAAAGAAAAACTCTTTAAAATTCCCTTGGTTGTACGAATCTTTAGATTCATCATGTCCACGGAAAGATAACTCTTGTTTAGCCAGTAGACAAGTAAGATCAATTAGTACTTTGAATATCTGTCTATTTTTAGCAACTATTTCATTAAATGCCTTTCTTGATCTTTTTGCTTGCTCGTTTATTTGTTCCAAAACGGTCAAGGACTCTTTACTTAATGTCTTAAAAGTAACTTCATTTTGAATGTGGTCTTTCGAACTAGAGTGCCTATCCAAGGCAATAGACAGATTTTTCCAGTCGTTATACCCTTCATTACACCATACATTTCTCTTTCTTCCTATAAGAGTACATGGCCAACAAAATAAACGATTTTTTTGTAAACTACCACAAAGCCACAAAAATTTATCATACCATGTCGATTTAAATGCTCTAGTACCTTTTTTACAAACATGTATATGGGTAAGTTTTGGTGTTGTTCTCCCTTCTTTTAAAATTAATCTTTTTTCCTCCTCAGATCTTGAAGCAAAAGGATTCTCTAATAAAGAAGCTATTATGTCATTACTGAAGTTCATTTTCACCAGTAAAATATTAATATTAATTTTCTACAGAAAAATGCACATATATATATATATATATATATATATATATATATATATATATATATATATATATATATATATATATATATATATATATATATATATATATATATATATATATATATATATATATATATATATTATATATATATATATATATGATATATTTTGTACTTGCACTTATTTATTTTTCTTTCTTTCCCCTGAGCAAAATCTTTAATTTCTCATGCAATGTTGAGTCACTTCTTTTTAAAAACTAACAGCTCATTTTTTATTAAAAACACACAAATCAGTAATAAATTAATATTTAATAAATGATATTTAAACAAACTTTAGCACAAAAAACAAAAATTAAAGAACGTAGACTCAATATTAGGCTTTGATACGAAGAACAAAAAGGCGCGTATGGAGACGCCTGCCTCACTGACTCATACTGACTCAGATCTAGAGTCTTATCGATACACATAGTATATTTTAGTATATTTATTTGTGTTACAAGTCAGTTAACGATTGTATAATTTGATTGAATGAAAACATGACGTATTTAATAACTATAAGGTAATTTAGAACAGTTTATTTTTTAAAAAACATTCATTTATGTATATCTATTACTAAACACTGCCTTAAAAACAATTAACTTTTTGAAACTTATTCCACTTTTGCTACCCTCCATGTTGCGAAGACCAAAACGAAAATGATCTGTTTTCTGATTGGTTAATGAATGATATGCAAATGTTGTTTATGAATTCTTTATTTTTCATTGGCTGTTTTTTTTTATTAAATTATTAAGGAACTACCGATATGAAAATTAATTAAATAAAAAATAAAATTTCTTAAAAAAACACGCAATACTTAATTATAAGACAATTATTCTACACATATTATTTTTTTTAAATAAAATTCAGTTTAAAATTTGTAAAATAAGAGCTATTATGAAAAATAAAAATAGCGCTCTCAATGAATAAACCATCGATGGGGGTTTGCTTGGTTTCCAATTTATAACATTAATCAAGCATACCGATTTACCGTGTACACATAGTATATTTTTTATATTGTGTTACAAGTCAGTTTTCAGTATTCTATATAAATTATGAATTAAATAAATTGGGGCAAGAGATGATCAAGTTAAAATACATAATTATTACTATTATTATTATATAATAATTATTTATTAATTTAAATTTTATTTAAAAAAAAGACTGCTTTAGAGACCACAATAGAATGAGTAGTATATATTTATACTGTGAAGAGTCGGCGTAGGGAGATGATGCCTACAGTTGCCGAGAAGGAATATATTTTTTTGACCGAGAAAATTACTATCATCACTCAACGCTAGTATGAAAAAAGGGAATTAGGTTCAAATTTAAGTCGGCGGCTTTTAGTATGCCTTTAAAATCAATCATATATATATATATATATATATATATATATATATATATATATATATATATATATATATATATATATATATATATATATATATATATATATATATATATATATATATGCTAACTTTGTAATATTTTTGGGTTCAAAAAAGCAAGTAGGCGTTGCCTACTCTGCCTACCCTGAAAAGCCGCCACTGATATATATATATATATATATATATATATATATATATATATATATATATATATATATATATATATATATATATATATATATATTTTTTTTTCTCACCATACTCTTGTAGGTGCTAGCACCTGTCAGCTGTCTCGAACGAGACATGAGTTTCTTGAGCAAGGCAATTAGTTGGTGGCTTGCTAGGCCTATCCCAATATATATATATATATATATATATATATATATATATATATATATATATATATATATATATATATATATATATATATATATATATATATATATATATATATATATATATATATATATATATATATATATATATATATATATATATATATATATATATATATATATATATATATATATATATATATATATATATATATATATATATATATATATATATATATATATATTAGAGAGAGAGAGAGAAAAGAGAGTCTGACACAAAGCTTTGGTCTCCGAAATTCCATCTTACGGCGTCTATTCATCTCTCTGTGCCCTTCTCTCTGATTTTCATTGTGGTCGTTCTGTAGCAGTTACTGAAGACGGCCACCGTTCATCCTTTAAATCTATTAATAGTGGTGTTCCTCAAGAATCTGTCCTATCTCCGAGATTTTTCTGCTTTTAATTAATGACCTTCTATCTGTTACTCCATCTCCTCTCCACTTCTATGCCGATGACTCCACCCTGCATTACCCCTTTCAGTAGATGAAGGGAGGATAGACTTGGAGCAATTGACCTCTGATCTATCTCGTATTTCATATTGGGACAGAGAAAACGTGTTCGTTTTCAATGCCTTTCTTGGAAAGATCACATTACTTCTCTCTCTAAACAAGCTTCAAAGAGGTTAGGTGTTCTGAGGTGCCATTAAATTTTCTTCACTCCACCCCAGTTGTATGCTCTCTATAGGGATGTTGTTCGCCCCTGTATGGAGTATGTATCATATATCCAGGGAAGTTCCACTTATACAGCTCTCCTGGAAATTGTGGGGTCTAGAGCTTTTCGTCTATCAACTCTTCTGCTCTAACTAATTCATTCCAGTCTCTTCTGCCCGTCAAAATGTTGCATTACTCTCTCTATACTATCGCAATTACAGTTGACACTGCTCTTCTACACGCCTTTCTACACACTCTTTTTCCTTTTTCTGTCTAACTCTCCCACCCCAGACATAACCGCTATGCTCTATCTTACATGTACTCTATTCTAAAAGACTGGAACATACTCTCTTCATCTATTTTTCCAAATTCCTATGACTTACACACCGTTACATGGCGTGTATCGGGATATGTGTGCCTTTTAAATTGATATGATCTCTAACTTGCTTCCTAAATCTGGTATTAATTTAGTAGGCCTCTGGGCTTTGCTCCTCGGAGGTAATATATATATATATATATATATATATATATATATATATATATATATATATATATATATATATATATATATATATATATATATATATATATATATATATATATATATATATATATATATATATATATATATATATCATTTCAGATTCTGAGCACAGTTGTCACATACCTTATTATTGGTTTTCCAGTTTAAGGTAAATTGGTTCACCAAAATCATTTAATTAAGAAGTACAAATTTATATTACTTTATTTGTGGAAATAATCTACTTGTTATTCTTTACTGTGTTATATATATATATATATATATATATATATATATATATATATATATATATATATATATATATATATATATATATATATATATATATATATATATATATATATATATATATATATATATATATATATATATATATATATATATATATATATATATATATATATATATATATATATATATATATATATATATATATATATATATATTATATATATATATATATATATATATATATATATTATATATATATATATATATATATATATTATATATATATATATATATATATATATATATATATATATATTATATATATATATATATATATATATATATATATATATATATATATTAATATATATATATATATATATATATATATATATATATATATATATATATATATATATATATATATATATATATATATATATATATATATATATATATATATATATATATATATATATATATATATATATATATATATATATATATATATATATATATATATATATATATATATATATATATATATATATATATATATATATATATATATATATATATATATATATATATATATATATATATATATATATATATATATATATATATATATATATATAAGTATACATATATAAGATATATATGGTATATATTTATTATTCATTTTATTTATTAACAATTTACGCACTTATATCTTATGTTAAATAACTAAATAAATAAAAAAAGAAAAATAAATAATTTAAAAAAATCATAATTAACAAAACTCTGTGTGCGCTATTTGGAAACGTCGATTTACATCTGGTTGCAGTGAAATTTTCAGGTGATCCAAAGAATATCTTTAATTACATTATACTATATATATATATATATATATATATATATATATATATATATATATATATATATATATATATATATATATATATATATATATATATATATATATATATATATATATATATATATATATATATATATATATATATATATATATATATATATATATATATATATATATATATATATATATATATATATATATATATATATATATATATATATATATATATATATATATATATATATATATATATATATATATATATATATATATATATATATATATATATATATATATATATATATATATATATATATATATATATATATATATATATATATATATATATATATATATATATATATATATATATATATATATATATATATATATATATATATATATATATATATATATATATATATATATATATATATATATATATATATATATATATATATATATATATATATATATATATATATATATATATATATATATATATATATATATATATATATATATATATATATATATATATATATATATATATATATATATATATATATATATATATATATATATATATATATATACAGTGACTCGAGCAGATTTAAGGGGCTGCACTTTTGAAAGGTTAAATGCTTCCTGGTAATAGTAGGCTGAATTTTCAGAATTTAGAAATGTTTACGGTTGTAGAAAAGTTGGATATACAATATAATTACAAGTATTCTAAAATGAAATGCTAATTATTTCATTTCATTTTATTTCTTTATTTATTTATTTATTATTTTTGAAAGAAAGAGTTTTATCAATCACTATGTAATAAAATTTTTAAAATGTCCCTGGTTTTATTATTCTCCAATACTGAGATAAAATTTGTGATTTTTTTTTTTTTTTATAGATTACCACCGCTCACAGACCAAGCCCTTTTCAAGGAGGGAGAAGAAATAAAAAATAAATGGGGAACTCACCCAATCCCGACTAACGCAAATCTTTTAGGTGAGCGCAGACAGAAGCCTTAAAGAGAGGAAGATTAAATACAGGAGAAAAAACAGATATGGCAGAGAGTTCCACAGAACAGAAATAGCTGGAAAGCAGAAGGCACCTCAACGGACAAACCTTTGGTGTAACATATTCACACAATATTCATGCAAAAGCATGGCTTCCCTTGTGCTACGAAGGCAACGCAATGGTGGTGGAATGCGAGAGGTCAATTCCCTTGAACACCTTCCATTGTAGTACCTATAGAAAAGAAATAGTGCCCCAAGGTCACCTCGCAGAGACAGATGGTCAAGTGAGTTTGAAAGGAGCGGGCAGTTTATTAATCTCTTAGCCTTAGACTCTACCCTATCCAAAAGAGAGGTGGAACCGGAGCACCCCAAAATGTGAGAGCAGTATTCCATACAAGGGCGAATAAGACCCTTATATTATTGGAGCCACTGTTCGGAAGAAAAAAAATCCCACAATCTGAACAATATTCCCAGCTTTTTTGAAGCAGCCTTAGCAACCATTGTGATATGATGTTTCCAAGTTTATTGTTTATGTTTAGACCAAGAATATAAATATTGTTTACAGGTAAAACGGGACAGCCGTCGAAGGAGATAGGGAAGTTGGGTGGTGTTTTCGAGAGAGGGAGATGTGAAGAAAATGAGTTTTTAAAGAGTTGAATTTCACAAGGTTGACATTACCCCACCGGGAAATTCCGTCCAGATCGGCAAAAATGGAATCAGAAGAGGGAGCAGATTTAAAATGAGTGGAAGAATGGAGAGTTGAGTCATCGATATAAGAATGAACAGAGTTAGAAGAGTGGAGCTGAGGGATCGTTGATGAAAAGTAAGAATAAAGTTGAAATAACAGAACCCTGAGAAACATCACAATTTTCAGAAAAGGAGGAATAGGTCGTTCCATCGACAAGTGCCGATATGAAACGATCTGAGAGAAAACTAGACATAAGTAAGCAAAGAGAAGGAGGAAACTCAAAGGAAGGGAGCTTGGAGAGCATTCACGCATGGCACACCAGGCCAAAACCCTTGGAAATGTCCAGCGTCACCACCCAAGATTCCCCATAATCCCTATTGGCAGAAGACCATAGATCAGTAAGATAGGAAAGTATGTCACCAGTAGACCTCGAAGTCGAAAGCTGTACCGATGATCTGAAACAAGAGAGGGAGACTCCCTATTCAGAGAGGGAGACTCTAGATGATCCAGGAAATGGGAGTTAAGGAAAATTTCAAGGATTTTAGATAGAACATGTAGGACGAGAGTTAGAGGGATCAGATGGGCTACCCTTCTTCTGGATCGGCTGAACATAGGCTCGCTTTCATCATTGAGGAAAAGTATTAGTATTTTGGCAAAGAGAGTAGAACTGAACGAGAATAGGTGCCAGCTCAGACGCGCACTCCCTCAGAACACGGGGAGGAATGCCATCCAGGATTCTGGTCTTCCTGGCGTTCATAGTTTTCAGGATCCCATGAGTCTGATCATGTGAAATAACAGGTAATGAAATGGATACCTGAGAAGAGAAGGTTTACGGTACATCTCTCTCTCTCTCTCTCTCTCTCTCTCTCTCTCTCTCTCTCTCTCTCTCTCTCTCTCTCTCTCTCTCTCTCTCTCTCTCTCTCTCTCTCTCTCTCTCTCTCTCTCTCTCTCTCTCTCTCTCTCTCTCTCTCTCTCTCTCTCTCTCTCTCTCTCTCTCTCTCTCTCTCTCTCTCTCTCTCTCTCTCCATCTCTCTCTATATATATATATATATATATATATATATATATATATATATATATATATATATATATATATATATATATATATATATATATATATATATATATATATATATATATATATATATATATATATATATATATATATATATATATATATATATATATATATATATATATATATATATATATATATATATATATATATATATATATATATATATATATATATATATATATATATATATATATATATATATATATATATATATATATATATATATATATAGTATATATATTATATATATATATATATATATATATATATATATATATATATATATATATATATATATATATATATATATATATATATATATATATATATATATATATATATATATATATATATATATATATATATATATATATATATATATATATATATATATATATATATATATATATAATATATTATATATATATATATATATATATATATATATATATATATATTTACAAATTAAATTAACTGTTCAACCTTGAAAAAAATTGGCTACTAAAAAATTTTAAATAGGTGAAGTGCCTAACAAGTTTCATTGCAAATCTGTTTAACATTCGGAAATCATTTTGTTACTTTGTTAATGAATTATACGCATGAATATCTACGGAAAAATATATTTTGATATTTTCGAAGGAAATTTAGATTTCAGATATTTATCTGTCTTTGCTGTCGCTTGTTTCACAGTGACACAAAAGGAAAATTTAGTGCCTGCTTTAAATAATACAATTTTATTGAGATTGGTTCTAGGTGAAATTTTAAAATTTATGTATCATTGAAACGAAAAAACAAAAGCTATTTTATGTGAAAGATTTTTTTGTTTTTTTCATGAAAATGTTCAATATTTATTTAAAAATTGAAAATTTACTCAATTTTGTTTCAATACTTTTCATATCTATTATGAAATTTTCAAAGTAGGTAGAGTTGGATAAGAAAAAAAAACTATTTGATTCCTTTTTCAATATCCCAACCTTTTAATCTTTCAGCAGTTAATACAATCTTTAAAAATAATTTAAGAAAATATTTAACATTACAGAAAAAGCGATAAATAAAATGACAACTTTTATTTTAGCGTAATTTTTCTGACTATCCAATAATTTTATCTCTTTGCATATGATAACCATCTTGAATTCAAAATTTAACATTTTTAAGTATTCAGAAAAATGAGTTTAATAATTGGAGATCAATTAGCTCAATTTCATATACTCTGAAAACTACATGCATAAGATAACGACATTAATATGATAAAAAAATCACTAAGTTTTCTTCGTTTCTTGATATTGTTTGAGTAGACATAAACCAATTTTTATTCACAGATAATCTTAACTGAAACATTGTTTGAGAGTAAATTGATAGTTCAGTGCAAAACAATTGAACAGAAATGCTGAAAATCTTTTGAAATCAATTTAGAACTTGCTTAATTAAGTTTATTGCTAAACATTTGATCTAGTTTGGAAGAAAATAAAATAAAATGTCCGAATTTCAATTTCACAAATTTTTCTTCAAAAATCGCAAATATACCTTTAATTAGAAGCAACAAACTTCAATAAAAGAAGTTGCATAAATTACTTTTTAGTATATAGGTTGAAATCCAAAATTTAAAAAAAAAACATTGCAGCATATTGCATATGCAATTTAAAAACATATTATCGAAATAAAACTTTTTATTAACAAACTTAATTAAAATAAATAAAAGATCACCAACGAAGGAACAAAAATGAAAATATCCAAATATCATTGCTTTTGAATATTTTTTTTTAAAAAGTGTACTAAAATTTATCTCTCTCTCTCTCTCTCTCTCTCTCTCTCTCTCTCTCTCTCTCTCTCTCTCTCTCTCTCTCTCTCTCTCTCTCTCTCTCTCTCTCTCTCTCTCTCTCTCTCTCTCTCTCTCTCTCTCTCTCAAAAAAAAAAAAAAAAAAAAAAATATGAAGTACAATAAATAAATTCGTTAAAATAAATTGCAAGAAAAGATATTTAGTGTAAGCATGAATAAATAAATGAATATTTTTCTCTCTTTTAGAAACTTTCAGTTCTCCTGAATGTAAATGAAACTTTTCTGTCATCTTAAAAAGCTTTAGTTCTTAGTTCTGTAGTCAAATTAGTTAATTTCAATACTTTTAAACTATAAAAAGTTCTTTGATTAACAGTTCAAAAATACACCGAGATTATTTTAAAAAGTTAAACTCTGTATTACAAAAAGAAATAATGAATTGAACAATACAATTTTAACGTTGTTTAAGTTGACTCAAAAAAGTCCATTTCGTTTCAAATATTGATTTTCATATTGAAATACATATCTTATGGTTGCAGAACATTATAATTAGAGTGTGTATTTTGTTTGGATTTTATTTATCTATTTTTATTTTAGATGGTTTAAAATTTTAAGCTGGATTTAGTTTTAGCTTATTTTTAAGCGTAGAGTATTATTAGAAATTTACGATTGTTTCTTTCTAAACTAATTCTTTTGGATTTATTTATTTACTAATTTTGAATCCATGCAATACAACCTTCATAATTCATACTCTAACATGACAGAAATAACGTGATACATATTTTGGAATTTATTCTTCAACTTTATATCTAACTTTCTTCATGTGAATGGTGAGACGTGTGGCTATTAAAACACTTCACATGGAGCAAGTATCAAATATTTTAAATTCTTAACTCACATTGGAATATTCTTCTATTAACCTTTTCATTGAAACACAGAATTCTATATAAGTTTCGGAACATTTCTTTTCTTTGATTTTTCAAGCTTTGAAATATCATTCGTAAAATCTTTAAAAATATCCAACATTGCAAACTTTTAACTGATGTGATATGTGAAAAAATATTACAATATGTAGAAAATATTACAAAAAAAAATGGTTTTTCTTAAAATAAACGAAAATTATATTTGAATTTACAATGGCAAAACAAATATTAGAAAAACTTACTTTCTCACAATACGTATTAATATTTTTGAATAACTTCTTGAATAACTGAGTAAAATGATGGAGAATTAACAGTAAAAAAACCATATTTCCAGAGAAAATGACTCTAAAGAAAGCAGAAACAAACCTCAGTTGATTTTTCATATTCTTTACCTTCATTTGTCGAAATCTCCCCAAACTATGTAATGAAGAATACTAAAAATGGAAAGTAAAAACTCAAAAAACTGAAATGAAAGTTTGGAATATATCTCAGAAATTAACATCTTTTATTATTTAACAAACGAAGCATTTATTAATTCCAAAAGACCCTCTAAATTATATATATATATATATATATATATATATATATATATATATATATATATATATATATTATATATATATATATATATATATATAATTTATTCATTCTCATTCTTTCTCACCATTCACACCAGACGCGTAGTTAAGGCATAGCCCTGTCTCTCGCGAAGCCTCTCCAGACAGATCTGTCCATATACAGTCCCCTTTCTTCAACCTCCTCCAGCGTCACTCCCCTTCTAGCAATAGCTTCTGCCACTCCATCCCTCCATCGTCTCCTCGGTCTTCCAGCTGGTCTCCTTCCCTCCGGCTGAAAGTTGTAAAATCTTGCCGGATATCTCGCGTCATTCATCCTTTTCATATGTCCGTACCAGCTCAACTGCCGCCTCTCTGCCACTTCACTCCACGACTTGACGTCAAGCTCTCTCCTATTATTTACACTCCTCATTCTGTCCAACCTAGTCACTCCCCTTATCAGACGCAGAGCTCTCATTTCCGCCGCCTCCACTCTGCTTCTGGTTCTGGTAGTCAAAGTCCAGGCCTCAGATTCATACATCAGAACAGGTCTTAGTATCGATATATATATCAGGGTTTTCACCTTTCTTGGTATATGCCTGTCTTTTAACAGAGGTTACAGCCGTCTCAACACCCCAGAGAACTTCTCGATTCTGTCTTCTATCTCCTGTGCCATCTCCCCATCAGAGTTCACAGTCACCCCTAAATAGTTGAACTTCTGTGTCTCCGCTAACCTCACCCCATCCAACATCAACACAACCTCCTTTTGACCCCTCGTAATTCTCATCACCTCCGTTTTACCCTTATTTACCTTCATCCCCACTCTCCTGAACACCTCTCCCCACGTTTCCATTGCCTGCTGCAAAGTCTCTCTGCTCCTTGTCACAACCGCTATATCATCGGCATATGCCAAAACTACACCGAGCTCGTCTCCCATATCTACTTCCCTGATACACCTATCCATATATATATATATATATATATATATATATATATATATATATATATATATATATATATATATATATATATATATATATATATATATATATATATATATATATATATATATATATATATATATATATATATATATATATATATATATATATATATATATATATATATATATATATATATATATATATATATATATATATATATATATATATATATATATATATATATATATATATAATAATAAAATAAAATAAAACGGAAACAAATAAAACAGACTAAAACATAAAAAATAAATTAAAAAATGAAATAGTACTGAAAAGACATGGTAGAAACTTTTTAAAAACAAAAAAAAATTAAAAATTTTATATATTTTCTTCCGTATGCTTCTATTGTTTTTAACTAAAATATTCTTTCAGCTAACAGCACTAGCTGTCAATAACTATTAAAGAGAATAATATTAAACAAATATGACCAATTATATACCGTAAGATAAATTTGATCTGAGGTAAATATTTCATGAAGTTAAAACAAAAGAAATAGAATAAGTGCACTTAATATTATTCGTTTCATTTATCAATGAATTAATTAAATTTGGAGTTTGTTTATGCATGCATGCATGAATTATGCATACGTTTGTGAATATATATATATATATATATATATATATATATATATATATATATATATATATATATATATATATATATATATATATATATATATATATATATATATATATATTATATTATAATATTTTAATTGGACACATTCGCAAATTCGAATTTGGGAATCATGTAAATAAATTGTTAAATATTTAAATGGAATTAAGTTTAGTAATGTTTGGTTTTTAAACTTCACAATTATATTTTATTTATTCATTGTTATTATTATTATTACTATTATTATTATTATTATTTTCGTAGAGTAGTTAAACTTTGTAACTATAAATGTAAGTAGAATTAAGATAATAATCAGAAGACTTAAAGACCTTCTCAGGAGAGGAAGTAATTTCTCTTCAAACTGAATGTTGTAGAACTTTCGGTTTTCCTTTTGGAACGTTGTAGAACTTTCCAAATAGAACGGAGTTGTAGAACTCTTAGTTCTTTCTAAACTGAATGTTGTAGAACTTTCAGTTTCCTTTTTGGATCGTTGTAGAACCCTCCAAAATAGAACGGAGTTGTAGAACTCTTAGTTCTTTCTAAACTGAATGTTGTAGAACTTTCAGTTTCCCTTTTGGATTGTTGTAGAACCTTCCAAATAGAACAGAGTTGTAGAACTCTTATAATTTAACTATTCCCCTTGAACTAAATGTGCCCCTTTAAATATAATAACTATTATTGTAAAATTAACCATTGCCTTTAACATAGCTTGTCACGCTTACCATTATTGTAATATATTTTGTAAATAACCTTTTCTTGATATTAAATATTATAAACTAAACCTCTTTTATTGAACTCACTAGATTTGGAATTTGTTTGAATCACTTATTTTTATTCTGTAATTGGCACTAAACTCTTAACAAGAAAAACTAAATAACAATAGGGTTTAGGATTCCAATTTTACATTGAGTGGCAGCGGTGAAACTTTTTAAATATACACATTTGATTAAAGTAATCTAACATTTGTTTAAAATTATTAAGATATTGAAACAGATAAAAATAAATTACACTTTTTATATTATTTATCAAAACAAATTCCAGAGGTCAAGTGATTTCAATAAAAGAATATTATCGCTTGTTAAATAGGTTCTTATATTATAAATTATATTTTTTGTAATAGTTAAAATGGCAGAATCAAACGTAGAAAATAATGTCCAAAATGAAAATGTTAATATATTGCAGTTTTCTAATATGGTAGGCAAGTTTTCATTTAGATGGTGAAAGTAACTTTAAAGAAAGCTTTGAAAATCAATTCGATGGGAGATCAAGATTAGAGAATTAAGATATAAAAGTTAATATTAATTTGTTTGAAGTGGAGGTTATTATAGCCATGATTCTTATTATTTGTTATAATATTCTTGTTGTAGTGGCTGAGAACATGCTAACTGAGATGTTAGAAAGGCCAGATTTGTCAATAGTTGGGATTTTTGAGACAAAGAATTTATTTAACTTTGGGAAAAATAAATTAATGTACTTCAGAGAGATAAAAATAATTTCTCACAAAAGAAAGGAGAGAATGCACATAAACCGGCTAAAGAAATGCAATATTATTCATGACCCTGATAAAGAAACAAAAGTAAATATAAATGAGGAAGGAGAAAGAGAAGAAGTTGCTGATGAAACTTCGGATAGTGAAGATAACATGTATATCCCTGTAAATATAAATAGAAACAGAAATACTAGACTAATTGTAAATAGAAGTATAAATAATCCTAGTAATAATTATAATTTAAGGTCTAAAGGACATATTTTAGACACAGATACAGTTCAAAACAAACTTATAGAATATAAGGTTAGAGGTAGTAAGAATTGTAATTTCGTGAGCTTTATAATAGTTATAATAGTTATTATAAAGATATTTTGTTGTTGTTAAAATAATTATATGAAGAGTGGTTATTATTGGGAAAACGAATATTTAATAAGTTATTGTATTTTATTTATTTATTTATGAATAATTATCATTGATGAAACATGTTGATGTATTGTGGAAGGGACGGGAATTGTCTCCTTGTTGTTAAGTCTCGCAGAAGAATGTTGTACATTCTAACTTCTTAGCCGATTAAGTTCAATTAAACTATATCTCTAAGGAGAAGTTTAAGCTAAGCTGCCTTGTGACTATTCTGTAAATAAATATTTGTTTACGATATTCAGGGACTTGTTATTGATGAAAAATGTATTGTTGTTTCATGAGTTTTTATGAGATTCAGAATTAAGATAAGATTCTGAATATGATGTATTGATAAAGTTATATTATGTTGTTCATGTTTTATATTATTATTCTTTTCCTAACCATTTTTGATAGATTATTTGATTAATAGATTAAATTGTTTTATTCCTAAGTTCACCTTTGAAAATGTGTTCAATTTTAAGCGTGGAGTAATATAAAGTATTTTAATTGGACACATTCGCAAATTCGAATTTGGGAATCATGTAAATAAATTGTTAAATATTTAAATGGAATTAAGTTTAGTAATGTTTGGTTTTTAATCTTCACAATTATATTTTATTTATTCATTGTTATTATTATTATTACTATTATTATTATTATTATTATTATTATCGTAGAGTAGTTAAACTTTGTAACTATAAATGTAAGTAGAATTAAGATAATAATCAGAAGACTTAAAGACCTTCTCAGGAGAGGAAGTAATTTCTCTTCAAACTGAATGTTGTAGAACTTTCGGTTTTCCTTTTGGAACGTTGTAGAACTTTCCAAATAGAACGGAGTTGTAGAACTCTTAGTTCTTTCTAAACTGAATGTTGTAGAACTTTCAGTTCCCTCGTTGTAGAACCCTCCAAAATAGAACGGAGTTGTAGAACTCTTAGTTCTTTCTAAACTGAATGTTGTAGAACTTTCAGTTTCCCTTTTGGATTGTTGTAGAACCTTCCAAATAGAATAGTATTCCCCTTGAACTAAATGTGCCCCTTTAAATATAATAACTATTATTGTAAAATTAACCATTGCCTTTAACATAGCTTGTCACGCTTACCATTATTGTAATATATTTTGTAAATAACTTTTTCTTTATATTAAATATTATAAACCAAAAACTCTTTTATTGAACTCACTAGATTTGGAATTTGTTTGAATCACTTATTTTTATTCTGTAATTGGCACTAAACTCTTAACAAGAAAAACTAAATAACAATAGGGTTTAGGAGTCCAATTTTACAATATATATATATATATATATATATATATATATATATATATATATATATATATATATATATATATATATATATATATATATATATATATATATATATATATATATATATATATATATATATATATATATATATATATATATATATATATATATATATATATATATATATATATATATATATAATATATATAATATATATATATATATATATATATATATATATAATATATATAATATATAGCAGTAAAAGGAATGAATGTTCGTTAAAAGGTAAAAATAATATCAAGTAAATGGAGCATAAACGTAGTATTTTAAGTAGTAGTAAACAAACTTAGAGACCCATGACCCTAGAATTGACTGAATTGGAATCCGACTATCAAACACGTGACGAAGGAACTCACAATCTACAATGAAAAAGTGTAAACATTACTCGTATTTTATTTATAAATTAGCCTATATATTATGTAATCCAATATATAATGGCTGAAATCTGATATAGATAATTTAGAAAATACTTTCTGTGTTAAGAAAAACTCTTGCGATTGCAAGAAAGGGTTCCAATTCTTGGAAAATCTTTTAAGTGGAAGTTAATTTTTCTAAATATTTGAAACAAACTTCTGCAATTTTTTAAACACTTTTGATCCATGCAAAAAAAAAGTTATTCGAGTTGCTTCTAATGAAATATCATTGCCTTTTCTTAACACATACTTCTCATGTGCTTTGTAAACAAATCCGTCCTTACTATATAATTTAATTTGCACCTTGACTGCCTTAATCTCTACTAAGGATTAGAAATATATCTTGGCTAAAGAACTAAGGTAATTTTTGGTACATATTTAGTGTAATGTTGTTGGACATGATCAACTTTGGGTTGCTACGAGACAATGTAATGGCAGCTGCAGATAGAGAGAGATAGATAGATAGATAGATAGATAGATAGATAGATAGATAGATAGATAGAGAGAGAGAGAGAGAGAGATCTTTTGTCAGTAATAATTTCGTCTAAGAACTATCTTAACAGATGAAAGGTCTACTTTGATCAATCATAAGGTATGAGATTATGCACAACATCATAAATCAAATGTTATGAGATAAAAAATTTAAAACATTAGATAAGACAAACTAGCTTGATATATTGCTTCTCTGGATCGCCCTACATCTCATCTACATATCATGCATCAAGAGTTTACAAAATCTCTAGATAAACTAGTGCTTTATATTTGGTGGGAATTTCCATTTCTACGTCATTTTCCTTCAAACCACAAGACTTTTATAAGAAGAGAAAAAATGAAGTTTGTGAATCGGTGAAAGGATGATAAAGAAGAGAGTTAGGAGGATGTTTTGTTTAGTAGGCATTCAAATAGCTCTCTATATGATTAGATTGGTGATTATGGAGATTGTGCATAAGGCTGAAAAGTTTGAATTATACTTGCATATATATAT
Organism: Armadillidium nasatum; assembly: GCA_009176605.1. Lineage (NCBI taxonomy): Eukaryota > Metazoa > Arthropoda > Malacostraca > Isopoda > Armadillidiidae > Armadillidium > Armadillidium nasatum. The sequence continues at coordinate 159,803 of SEYY01021818.1, forward strand.
ATATATATATATATATATATATATATATATATATATATATATATATATATATATATATATATATCACATATCTGTGGTGGAGTCTAGGACTTTTCATCTTATAAAGGCTGAAGGGGGAAATACGATATGAAATGTTCACATTGTATTGAATGAATATGTGGAAACCCTTGGTATTAACCTTTCTAATTAGATTAAGGTTCTCTAGGAACGAAGCTATTTTTCAACTTTATATATATATATATATATATATATATATATATATATATATATATATATATATATATATATATATATATATATATATATATATATATATATATATATATATATATATATATATATATATATATATATATATATATATATATATATATATATATATATATATATATATATATATATATATATATATATATCCTTGTTGGGATGTATAGATTCATTCCATCTTCAACTAAATCTTTTTCTTCTCAAAATCCATGGTTCGATGGCAATTGTTCTCTTTCCTTTCCGGTGAGGGACATTGGTTATAGTGAATGGAAACACTCTCCTTCTCCTATCACTCTCGCCAATTTTCATTCAGCTCGGAATCGTTGCAGGGATGTTCTTCAATGAATTAAGAGTAATTTCACAAAATGGAAGTGCATGATTCCATGACTCTCCTACTGATAAAAATTTCTGACCTCTTGTCAAAAATATCTCTAATAACTTCTATAAATATACCTTTCCTCCTCTTATTCTCTCTGATGGTTCTGTTGCTAATACTCCTTCCGAAAAGTCTAATCTCTTCGGCCTCCTTTTCTCATATAATTCCACTCTGCTCAATTCTCGATTCTCCTCCTGCTCCTTCTCCTCTCAGGTATCCAATGTCACTACCTGTAATTACTCATGATCGGGTGCATGGGATCCTGAAATCTGTGAAAGTCAGGAAGGCAACTGGCCCGGATGGCATTCCCCTCGTGTTCTGAGGGAGTGTGCTTTCGAGGTAGCTCCTGTCCTCGTTCAGCTCTACTCTTATGCCTTAATACTAATACTTTTCCTCAATGCTGGAAGCGTGTTTTTGTTCAGCCGATCCAGAAAAATGTAGCTGCTCAGACACTTCTAACTATCAACCTATAGCTCTTACTTGTGTTCTGTCTAAAATTATTGAAACTCTCCTCAACTCTCATTTCCTGGATCATTTGGAGTTTCATTCTCTTCTCTCAGATCACTAGTATGGCTTTCGACGCTAGAGGTCAACTGGTGATAAACTCTACTATCTTACGGATCAATGGTCTTCTGCCTTTAGGGATTTTGGGAAGTCCTGTGTAGTGGCACTTTACATATCCAAGGCATTTGACCGGGTATGGGATGCGTCGATGCTCTCCAAGCTCCCTTCCTTTGGGTTTCCTCCTTCCCTTTGCTTACTCTTGTCTAGTTTTCTCTCAGATCGTTCCATTTTGGCACGTGTAGATGGAGCGACTTCTTCCTCTTTTCTTGTCACCTGTTGTGTTCCTCATGGTTCTGTTTTACCTCCAACTTTATTCTTACTTTTCATTAACAATCTTCACAACTGCACTTTTAACTCTGTTCACTCTTATGCTGATGACTCAACTCTACATTCTTCTACCCATTTCAAATCTGCTCCCCCTTTTGCTTCTAGAGTTGCTTCTCGTCTTAAACTTTCCGATTCTATTCTTGCCGATCTGGATGGGATTTCCAAGTGGAAAATTCAACTCTTTCACTTCTCCCTCTCAAAAATACCTCCCAACTTTCATTTCCTTTTCTACGCTCTCCCGTCTCATCTGTAAATAACATTAACATTCTTGGTCTAAACATAAACAATAAACTGTCTTGGAAATCTCATATCAAAATGGTTGCTAAAGCGGCCTATAAGAAGCTGGGAATTTTGTTCAGGTTGTGAGAATTTTTTTCTTCTGAGCAATTAATCCAAATATATAAGGGTCATATCCACCTTTGTATGGAGTGCTGTTCTCACATTTGGGGGGGCTCCGGCTCCTCCTCTCTTCTGGATAGGGTTGAGTCTAAAGCTAAAAGATTAATTAACTGTCCCCTACTTTCAAACTCTCTTGACCCCTATCTCTGCGACGTGACGTTGGCGCACTATCTCTTTTCTATAGATACTACAATGGCAGGTGCTCGAGGGAACTGGCCTCTCGCCTTCCTCCATAGTTGCGTCGTCCTAGTTGCACAAGGGGTGTCCTGTTTTCGCACCGATTTTGTGTGGATGTGGGAAACCCCAAGCTATCTGGTTGTGGTGCCTCCTTCTTACCAGCCACCTCTGTTCTGTGGAACTCTTTACCCTCATCTATTCTCCCTCCTGCATTTAATCTTCCTCTCTTCAAGACTTCCGCCTGTGCCCACTTGAGGGCTGTGCGGTAGGTGTGTTTTTTCTTCCTCTGTGTGTGCCCCCTCCTTGAAAAGGGCTCTGTCCGTGAGTGGTGGCGTTCTGTAAAATATATATATATATATAATATATAATATATATATATATATATATATATATATATATATATATATATATATATATATATATATATATATATATATATATATATTAGTGATGGCATACGCCTTTGCATCATCATCAAAATTAACATTCACATCCGCATCCACTTTCGCCTCCGCACTTTCGAAAATTCAAAATTTGCATCCGCATCTGAATCTGCACTTCTAAAAAATTCGACATCCGCATCCGCAAATTGCAAAATATGAAAATCCGATCCATCACTAATGTGTATATATATATATATATATATATATATATATATATATATATATATATATATATATATATATATATATATATATATATATATATATATATATATATATATATATATATATATATATATATATATATATATATGTGTGTGTGTGTGTGTGTGTGTATGTATGTTTTGTGTGTGTTGTAAATGTGTAGCATTTGATTTATAAAATATTCTTTTATTAATATGATAAAAACGTTAATCTGGAACAAGCAATAAATATAATTAATTAAAGAGTAAATTTAATCAATAATTGCAGAAGAAAGAATTCAATTTCTTTTGTTTTTCTTTCATTAACTATTTAAAACAATTTCAAATTCATCTTATAGTTTGTAATTTGCTCACATTAGTTTAAAGTCACTCTTATTAATAGTTATCGACAGCTGAAGAAAGAGTATAATAATTGTTTTAAATGAAATAGGATTGGAAAAGGAAAAGAAACTCCTCAGTGTAGTCAATTAACCCTTTGTTGTTGTGCAAAGCTAATATTAGAATATTTAAAAAAAAAGCCTAAGATTTAGTAATTTTATGGAACTTTCAGTTTTTATTTTGAATTGAAGTTTTAACAATGTCATTACATTTTGGATTGAGATTTTTTTTGACCTTTGCTGAAATTTCTGGATTAAAAAAGTTTCAGGTTTTGAATAGTAAATTGGGTCAATTTCTGTCTGAGCTTTATTACTACGTTCATTTCGTTTTGTTCTTAAGTTTTTACTTTTTATATTTAGTTCTCTACATTCCAATTATTCGCCTGTATTTCATAAGAACATCTCATAAAAATGGAACCTCAAATGATGAAGTTTCCACTTTTTTGAATGACTTGTCTTGGTATTTCACTTTCATTTACTGTTGCTTTTCCCTCATTTTATTCATTTATTTCAGAATAAATTCATATAAATTACTAAGTATTGTGAGAAAACTAAGAAGACACTCATGCTGCAAAGAAAATTACATATATTTTGCAGTGAGTTCATTTCAAGCTGCAAAAAATATTTGTATGGTTCTTTTCAGTTTATACTTAATCTTTCTTACCTTTAAAGGAAAATCTTTCTTTGTTTTTGTAATCTTGTCAACAGTCTTTTTCCACCTGGTTGTTCTGTTGTTAAATTTTCAATGTCTTTACATGTGTTTCACGGAACAGATTTCGGCCACTTTCGAAGTTTTTATGAAGGGCGTTTTGGAACTTGAAAAGACTAGGAATAGAGCGATTATTTCTCATGGAAATGACAATAGGGAAAAATCTTTGTTCAGAAAGTTATATAGAAATCTGTTTTTCACGGAAAGAATAATAGAAGAATTTTATTCTCTTTTCCAAAAGCCAATCTGCCTAATTTTTGCATTTAACTTATTATTTTTAATATGCGACATCACTCGATTGGCAGAGCATGGTTTTCAGGGTGATTTTATGGCAACAATGAAAAGTATATTTACAATGATTATGATTCTTTTCGTATCTGATGTTTTAACTGAAAAGGTATGTTATGTTAAAATTACACAAATAAATACTCTCATAAGTATTATTACATAAGTAAATATAGCTTTCTTAAAAAAAAATTAAAAAAACACAATATTTGTTATTGAAATAGAAAATAAAAAAAATATTATAACTATTTTTAAATCTTTGAAAATCATTAAATGCAGTTAAAGTGCAAAAAAGTATAATATTATTGCATTTTATATTTACATATAATCATTAATAACTACTATGTTCAATATTTTTACTAAAAGAAGTAAAGTAAAAAAAACAGAGCTCGAAAATTTAATAATTTTATTTATTCTCGACAGAAAAATGATGCTTACAACAGACTTCGAAAATGTTTTGTAAAAAGCAAGATTGCTTTTGTCAAGGAACAGGTAAATTATTAAAAAATGTTTTACACATAAAATTTCTAGAACACAATTTTTTTCATTAACAATGCAATATTCTCGGTCTTTTTTCTAATTTCCATTTTTAAGACAACACTCCTCTTCTATTAAAATTCACATCTTTTCCTTTAGTTTTTCATCAGTAAATTATACTCTTTATTCCTTTTTATTGTTTTTACTCTCATATCTCACCTAAAGGACTTTATACTTCAAATAAGCATAACAATATTGTTTGTTCTGCTGTTTTGAATTTGGAGTCTAGAAATTTTCACCTTATGATTTCGGCTATAAAATCAATCTATGAAAAAATTCATTTCTTACCTTAAAATTTTCATTTAAATAATGTTTTTCCAAGATTCCTCTACTATGTAATCTTTTTAAAAAAAATAAAATTCTATTTAAATAATGTTTTTCCAAGATTCCTCTACTATGTAATCTTTTTAAAAAAAATAAAATTCTCTCCTCTTTTTTTCGCTAAAATCATAATTTTGGGTTATTTTACTGTTCATCACCGACAAATAACTTTCTTCTAGTTTCAAGGTACAATTGATGAATTTGCCTCTTATTTCTTAGCTCTGTATCCTATCCTAGTCTTCCGTAAGAAAGAACCAGCTATCCTCGGGGAAACGTTTTTAGCGTTTTGGTGCACAACTTTGCTGAACTTGTGGTATAATTCATTGATTTCTCTTTGAATTATTTTTCCTAGGGCGGGAAAGTTTCTAGTAATATTTGTAGAAGAGAAGCTTTCTTCGGTATTGCATTGTCTTCAAACTCAAGAATCTTGTCCCTCCTTCTTTTCTTCTTTGAAACGTGCTAAATCTTTACTAAAAGTAAAGTAATCTTCCCAGTAAAAAAAAATCATTTTTTTCACTCCCTGTTTTCGCACTCTTTCTATTAATTACACAAACCTGCAAAATATAATTTTTGGAAATTGCCTTCACTTTTAGGTCTTCATTATTTTGGATTTGTTGTATTGATTTAAATATGATCTCGGTTTTTTTCCATCAGGTATAATAATTTTACAAAAAGAATATAAAGGTTAAACAAAAATAAATTTACAAAAATTTAACAAGTAAAATTAATTTCTTACGCTTAAATAGTAATACAAAGAACAAAATGTGTAGCTAAAATAAGGCAAAACATACAAATATTTAAAATCAGTCTAAGTCCTTATAAAATCGTTTCCTGTTTTTGTCGATGAACCTTTTGGTACAGTACTTTCAGCTTGTACTCGTTAAGTGGATTTTTCCTCTTTAGCATCCAGTAGTAATCTGCTATCATATTGACATTCCGTATTCCCGGATATTGTCTTTACATTTCCATTATCTTCCTGAAATCGTTCACCCTGTTCTTCACTTGCAGCAACTAGATTGTCTGATAAGTGAGTCAGATGCGACTGTGAAAAATGAACTTTAATACTCATATTGCAACCTAAGTCTTTAAACGCTCTTAATTAACATATTTTCAACAATATTTTTGAAATTTGATCTTTCTTGTTTCCAAGGAAGTTTTTCACAAAGTATTTGAATGCTCACTTAGCTTATGTTTCTGTTTCTCTCATCTTTGGCTCAAATACGTCATCTTTAATAAGTTTCTTTATGTTTGAACTGACAAATACTCCTTCCTTTAGCATGCCTTCTGACAAATTAAGAAACTTGGTGCAGAGATATTTAAAACACTCTCCATCTTTTAATAGTGCCTTTACATATTGTTTCATCAATCATAAATTTATGTGAAGTGAGGGATATAAAACGATTTTGGGAGCTACTAAATTCTCTCTTTGAACAATTTTTATCTCATTCTGTAGGGATTTTTTGAGTTGCCATTCTCTTTTAATATAATGCTGATTTCTATCACGGCTGTCCTATTCACATTGGAAACACAGATGCTTTGTGTATCCACTTGGTTAACCTCCTAGAATGGAGAGTACTTTTAATTTACCACAAATAGTCCAACCATATTTAAGTGCTGATAGGATTATCTCCAAATTTTCATAAAATTCTTCCAAATGAACATAATGTCTGACAGTTAATGAAGCATACTTACTTCCGTTATAGTGAAATACAGCTTTGAGACTTCTTTTCGAGGAATGGATAAAGAGTCGTCAGTTGTTTGTAATGTAGTAAATATTAAAGTATTTCAAGAGTCCAGGAACATCAGAGCAGTGCACAAAATAGTTTCTTTGTGGAAAAAACTGCTCAAATTCTACCTCTCTATCTCTAAACCATGAAAACGACATCCATTTCGCTAACAGATGTTTTTCCTTCAACTGTGAGCCAAAAAGTTCTACTGAAGCTTTAGAGAGACCAAAGTCTCTCACCAAATGATACAATTCGGACTGTGTGAAAAGCTGCGGTTCTTCACAACCAAGATTATAATTTTCATCTTGGTCACCATTATTATCACAAGATTTGCCTTCTTTTTCCTGATCATATCAAACTTTACTTAAGATTTCGGGAGCCGAAGAAACAGGTATTCCTATCCCATGGGGCACAGGACGTATTGCAGATCTTACCTGTGTATACACAAAGTCCTTTTTCTTTTTTTTAATTAAGTTAAAGTCTCGCTCTTTACAGGAACAAAAGTAGCAATCATCGCTGTAATTTTGAGGCTCCTCCAGACTCTCTCTCTCTCTCTCTCTCTCTCTCTCTCTCTCTCTCTCTCTCTCTCTCTATCTATATATATATATATATATATATATATATATATATATATATATATATATATATATATATATATATATATATATATATATATATATATATATATATATATATATATATATATATATATATATATATATATATATATATATATATATATATATATATATATATATATATATATATATATATATATATATATATATATATATATATATATATATATATATATATATATATATATATATATATATATATATATATATATATATATATATATATATATATATATATATATATATATATATATATATATATATATATATATATATATATATATATATATATATATATATATATATATATATATATATATATATATATATATATATATATATATATATATATATATATATATATATATATATATATATATATATATATATATATATATATATATATATATATATATATATATATATATATATATATATATATATATATATAGTATATATATATATATATATATATATATATATATATATATATATATATATATATATATATATATATATATATATGATATAACAAATGTACTGCGTACTTCGGATAAGAACCTTGGTCAAGCTAACCCTACGCCCAAGTTGTGGTCGGGGAGACATTCGAGAGCTTTTCACTAGACGATATGTCAGTAAAAGTTCCGAATAGTTTCCTTTAAATCATCGGTGGAATAGTGGTTAGCACAACGGACTTCCATCTTTTGGGCCCAGGTTCGATTCCCCGAGCAGTTATATGTATTATTATATATTTATATATAAATATACAAATATATATAAAATATATATATATATATATATATATATATATATATATATATATATATATATATATATATATATATATATATATATATATATATATATATATATATGGCTTAGGTGTAGATTGTTTCTGAGTTTCAATATTTTTTATATCGATATTTTTTTATATCGATATTTTATTTTAATCGATATCCTTAACATTTAGGTTAGGCCTCTTTTACGGCAACTTCGGTAGTTCAGGTTATGATAAGTCGAACTAAGTACGCTAGAAAAATAAGTAATAATAATTGTGTGTATGTGTGGTGTAATAGAGCCGTAGGCCTGTATCTCGCGGCAACGTTCTTGTATAGGTTAGGCCTCTTTTACGGCAGCTTCGATATTTTCGAATATCGATATTTTCTAAAAATCGAAACTCAGAAACAATCTACACCTTTACCTATATATATATATATATATATATATATATATATATATATATATATATATATATATATATATATATATATATATATATATATATATATATATATATATATATATATATATATATAAAATTTACACATCACTACCACTCATGAACAAAGCACTATTCAAGAAGAATAAATATAAAGTAAAAGAGTACAAAAAAAAAAACAACTAAAAAACAACCCCTTCAGGTCCCACCTACGTAAATTTCTTAGGTTAGCGCAGACGTGGGCTTTAAATAAACGGAGATTAAATTCGGAAGGAAAGACAGAAAATGGGGTAGAGTTACACAAACTAGGTTGCAGGAAAGAAAGAGGCACCATGAATCCTGAAGTTGTCAATGTCCATGCAAAATTGATTCGCAGACAATACACCCCTTCAGCTACGAGGAAGATGTAAAGGTGGAGGTATGCGAGTGGACAGTTCCCTCGAGCATTTGTCGCTGAAGTGCCAATAGAAAAAAGACAAGGCACCAACGCCACGTCGCAAAAATAAAGAGTCAAGTGAATTAGAAGAGCATAAAAGTTTATAAGTCTTTTAGCGTTTGACTCAACCTTATTCAAAAGATAGGTGAAACTTGAGCCATCCCAGATATGAGAGAGGTGCTCCATACAAGGGCGGATGAGACCTGTGTATAATTGCAGTAACTGCGAGGAAGGAAAAAATTCTCGCAGTCTAAACAGAACTCTCAGCTTATTTGAAGCCGCCCTAGCAATCATTGTGATATGAGGTTTCCAAGACATTTTTTTGTTAATGTGAAGGTTAAGGATGTTTATATTATCAACATTAGAGATTGGGAGCCATCGAAAGAAATAGAAAGTTAGGGTAAGGGTTCGGATCAAAATTGTTTGGAGATCGCTGTTCTAGATATATGTATATTTAGTCCTTGGTAAGCATCAAAACAAAAAAAAAAAACTGTCAATTATATGGGCCTACCATAGCTTTCATCTTTTGATCCTACATATCGTGCTATCGTCCAACTAAAGAAAAAAATAAATATATAAATTAAAACAGTCTTTGCTCTTATAGTACAATAAACTCTGAATTAGCAATTAATTATACTTTCTTTTAAAAAAATAAATCATACAAAGATCACAAACTACGTTAAAACAATTAAACTTACATAGGAAATATACTTTTATTTTTGCGAGCTTATTTACTGATGCATGCAGACGTCACACAACCCCTCGTCTCCAAATTCACTGATTGGTCGGTAGTTTTTAATGACAGATAATTATTATGATTCGTTCTTTGCAGTTTTGAATTCTCACTCGTCAAAACTATTGTATTACGTCACTTGCCTTTAAAATATAAGCCTGAGAATGGCAGATGCTAGATTAAAAAAGCGTAACCACTTTATAATATAGGGTTGTGGAGCTATTTCATCTAGACAATTCTAGTATTGGAGCTTAGAGAGAAAAGTTGAAAGAGAGATGGAGCCAGCTCAGAGGCACACTCCCTTAAAACACGGGGAGGAATGCCATCTGGGCAGTTTGCCTTCCTAACGTTCAAAGACTTCAGAAACCCATGCATCTGATCAAATGTAATCACAGGTAAAGACATGAGACATCTGAGAGGAGAGAAGTAGAAGGAGGATTGCCGAAATCGTCTAGGGTTGAATTAGAAGAGAATGGGATTCCGAAGAGATTAGGCTTTTCAGTTGGAGTGTTGCAACAGAACCATCAGAACGAATAAGAGGAGGAAAGGAAGACTTACAGAAACTGTTGGAAATGTTTTTGGCAAGAGGCCTGAAAGAGTTTTCAGTAGGAAATTTTAGGAGCTCAGCACACCTACGTTTGGTGAAGGTCCACTTTGCTCCAAGTTGAATGAAAATTAGCAAGAGTGATAGGAGAACTAGAATTTTTCCATTCACGATACGCTATGTCTTTAGCCAGAATGGCACGAGAACAAGCACGATCGAACTATGGATTTTGAGGAGAGAAAGATTTTGTTGAAGAAGAAATAAACCTGCTCATCCCATCAACGATTACGGTCCCCACTTTATTATCGGCAGACACAGTAGCGTCCTCAGAGACAAAGCAGTCCCTCCAGGGATAGTTAGCGTAGATGCAGCGCAAAGCCTCTCAGTAAGCCCGATCAAAGTGGAAGAAGATACGCTTAGGGCAGGGTGGAGGAGTTGGAGAGAAAGCACGAAAATTAAGACAAATTAGATTTCACCTTGCATTTTACTATTTTTTTTCTACTCCAACGAACACTGTTCTTCAGAACTTACTCTTACACCTTCTCTTTTGCGGAAGGCTCAAGTACAACGACATTCCATAAGGTCTCATCCTTCAACTTTGCATCCCTCTAATACAAAATTTAACCACTATGTTGCAATAGTGCAATCTACAACACTCTTTATTTTATTTTCTTAGATTTCTTTGACTTTCGTACTTTGCAGTGCCGTGCATCATTACAATTCAGACTTTAATTTAGCTCTGGTTCTTGATAAGGCATAAATCTTCTCCTTATTTTACCCATCCGATGAGAGATTAAAAAATATCTTAAAACTTTATTTGCAGCATTATTGCAAAAGTATTTTTTTAAATATGATTTATGTAAAAAATAATATTTTCATTTAGTTTTAAATAAAATTGGAATTTCTTGTTATTTTTAATTTTTTTTTAATTAAAAGGGAAAAAGAAAAATGTTCGAGGCAAGTAATGAGTACAAAAATTAAAAAAAAATTTTTCCTTCTGAAGATAACTTATATATATATATATATATATATATATATATATATATATATATATATAATATATATATATATATATATATATATATATATATATATATATATATATATATATATATATATATATATATATATATATATATATATATATATATATATATATATATATATATATATATATATATATATATATATATATATATATATATATATATATATATATATATATATATATATATATATATATATATACATATATATATATTATATATATATATATATATATATATATATATATATATATATATATATATATATATATATATATATATATATATATATATATGTCACAATTTTATTTTTTCACAGATAGAGAAGCTTTGCGTATATCTAGAAACTTTTCCAAGATTGACCTACTTTGGATTTTTCACTATTGGACGTCATTGTTTCATACCGGTATATATATTGGAATGAACTTGAAACCTTTATATATATATATATATATATATATATATATATATATATATATATATATATATATATATATATATATATATATATATATATATATATATATATATAGATATAGAGAGAGAGAGAGAGAGAGAGAGAGAGAGAGAGAGAGAGAGAGAGAGAGGGAGAGAGTCTGGTACAAATCTTTGAACTCCAAAATTTCCTCTTTCGGTATCTATCCATCTATCTGTGCCCTTCTCTCTGATTTCCTTTCTGGTCGTTCTATAGCAGTTATTGAAGACGGCCACAGTTCATTATTTAAATCTATTAGTAGTGGTGTTCTTCAAGGATCTATCCTATTCCCAAGATTTTTCTGCTTTTAATTAATGACCTTCTATCTGTTACTAAATCTCCTCTCCACTTCTATGCCGATGACTCCACCCTGCATTACTCCTTTTAATTTGAAGGTGGCCCCTCCCAACAACAATTAGAAGATACAGGAAGGGTAGACTTGGAGCAATTGACCTCTGATCTATCTCGTATTTCAAATTGGGACAGAGAAAACGTCGTGGTTTTCAATTACTCAAAAACTCAATTTCTCCATCTCTCTACTCGATACAATTTACCACACGACTATGATATCTTCTTCGAAAACACACAACTCAAACCTTCATTACTCCTTAATATTCTCGGCTTTTCTTTTTCTTGTGTAATTTCTTGGAAAGACCGCATTATTTCTTTCTTTAAACAAGTTTCTAAGAGGTTAGGAGTTCTGAGGCGCCTTCAAATTTTCTTCACTCCACCTCATTTGTATGCTCTCTATAGGGGTGCTTTTCTCCTCTAAGTATGTATCACATATCCGGTGTGGTTCCACTCATACAGCTCTCCTTGAAATTGTGGAGTCTAATGTTTTTCGTCTATCAACTCTTTTGCTCTCACTAATTCTCTCCAGTCTCTGTCTGCTTATCAAAATGTTGCGTTACTCTCTCTATACTATTGCAATTACATTGGACACTGCTCTTCTGAATTCTCCCTTCTCATACCTTCTCCATATAGAAGGGCTCGTACGACATGCCTTTCTACACACCATTTTCCTTTTTCTGTCCAACTCTCCGACCCCAGACTTAACCGATATGCTCAATCTTACATGTACACTACTGGTAAAGTCTGAAACATATGTTTTCCCAAATTCCTATGACTTACACACCTTTAGATGAAGTGTATCGTGACTTGTGCGTCTTTTAAATTGATATGATTTCTAACTTGCACCCTAAATCACGTAGTAATTTAGTAGCCCTCTGGTCTTTGCCCCCGAAGGTATATATATATATATATATATATATATATATATATATATATATATATATATATATATATATATATATATATATATATATATATATATATATATATATATATTATTAGAGGTGGACCGGATAGTAATTTTTTACTATCCGCGGATGCGGATGCGGTTGCGGATATTCAATTGTGGATATCCGCAGATGCGGATGCGGATGCGGATAGTTTAATTTTTTAAGAGTTTTTGCCATAGATTCTTGGAATTTTAAATATAATATCCAGAATCTTTGTTACCAGGGTGTGGGACGGGGACCCAACTCTTGAACACCCCACCAACCTCTTTCCCAACCTCCACCCACTTGGAAAAAGGTTATATATATACATATATATATATATATATTATATATATATATATATATAATATATATATATATATATATATATATATATATATATATATATATATATATATAATATATTATATATTATATAACCAGTAATTCAATATTACCTTCACACTTCACAGTTTCACATATTCCATTTGAAGTTAATAATTGGTAAGTTATTTTTTTAGAAATAAAAGCTTTTGGGCTCTTTCAGGTGAAAGTTTGGTTCGCTTTTCGTCGTAAATGAGGCCTGCTCCACTGAAAAAAACGCTCACTAGCAACACTAGTTGAAGGACATGCTAAATAAGTCCTTGCCAGCTCAGCAAGAAAAGGGAAACTTTTGCAATTATCTCTCCACCAAACCAGTTGGTCTTTATCTGCCTCCAAACGTGGGAGTTTCAGATAATTTTCAATAATCGATATTGTATCCTTTGACACTTCTGACTGTGATTCTTCATCTCTGCTGGAAGCTAGAAGATCTTTCATTGATTTAGCAATGCTTAAGCTAACAGATTTTGTTTCTTTTGTATCTGAGAGCTTTGGCTTTTTCTTGAATTCAAGGGGAGGGTTCGGTTTAAAAACTTTTTTTTTATTTTTTGACCGATTTGGCTGAAATTTTCTGTGTATATAGCTTTTTTCCCGGTGAAAAAAGCTTCATTTTTAGTGTTTTTATGAGTCTATAACGGTTTCATAGGTATTAGTGGTCATAACTCAAAAAAAAAAAAAAGAAATAGCGGGAAAAAAATATTTTTCCACATGAGATGAAAATTGGCCTGAACCATCTTAGCCCCAATCTCTTTAATCCGCTGCAAGCGATTTTTGATATCACGTTCAAAAAAAGAGGTATAATCAGTCAAATTTTTTTTGAAAAATTTGTTACCCTTTCGGAGAAAAAAA
>SEYY01021819.1:17500-20000 GCA_009176605.1 Armadillidium nasatum
ATATATATATATATATATATATATATATATATATATATATATATATATATATATATATATATATATATATATATATATATATATATAATATATATATATATATATATATATATATATATATATATATATATATATATATATATATATATATATATATATATATATATATATATATATATATATATATATATATATATATATATATATATATATATATATATATATATATATATAGTAGTATAGCCCGCACTTTCGGCCGGTGCCAGATTCGAAAAATCTGGCAACCTGTCCCTAACGGTCTTTTCTGCATTTGCGTGCAATCCTGCATTCTCAGGGACCTTCCTGACATTTTCTTTGTCGGTTCACGGACCCCCGCGGGCCCACGGACCCCCAGACCCCCAAGATCAAGACAATTTTCAGGTGGACTGAACCGCAAAGAAAATGGTCAGGAAAGAAAGTGAGGTGAACGCAGCGATTTTGCAAACTCAGGCAACTTCCTGATACCATTTTTGGGGGGTTCACGGGGCCCCCGCGGGGGCCCCTTTCCCAGACTTGAGGCCAATTTCAGTGGGTTGAACCCCCCAAAATGGTGTCAGGAAAGAGCGTGAGGTTAATTTGAGCGGAGTGATTTGCTTTGCAAATCAAAATCCCGTTCTGGCTTAGGTTGCCAGATTTTTCGAATCTGGCACCGGCCGAAAGTGCGGGCTATCGGCCGGTGCCAGATTCGAAAAATCTGGCAACCTGTCTCTAACGGTTTTTTCTGCATTTGCGTGCAATCCTGCATTCTCAGGGACCTTCCTGACATTTTCTTTGTCGGTTCACGGACCCACGCGGGCCCACGGACCCCCAGACCCCCAAGATCAAGACAATTTTCAGGTGGACTGAACCGCAAAGAAAATGGTCAGGAAAGAAAGTGAGGTGAACGCAGCGATTTTGCAAACTCAGGCAACTTCCTGATACCATTTTTGGGGGGTTCACGGGGCCCCCGCGGGGGCCCCTTTCCCAGACTTGAGGCCAATTTCAATGGGTTGAACCCCCCAAAATGGTGTCAGGAAAGAGCGTGAGGTAATTTGAGCGGAGTGATTTGCTTTGCAAATCAAAATCCCGTTCTGGCTTAGGTTGCCAGATTTTTCGAATCTGGCACCGGCCGAAAGTGCGGGCTATACTACTTATATATATATATATATATATATATATATATATATATATATATATATATATATATATATATATATATATATATATATATATATATATATATATATATATATATAATATATATATATATATATATATATATATATATATATATATATATATATATATATATATATATATATATATATATATATATATAATATATATATATATATATATTATATATATATATATATATATATATATATATAATATATATATATATATATATATATATATATATATATATATATATATATATATATATATATATATATATATATATAATATATATATATATATATATATATATATATATATATATATATATATATATATATATATATATATATATATATATATATATATATATATATATATATATATATATATATATATATATATATATATATATATATATATATATATATATATATATATATATATATATATATATATATATATATATATATATATATATATATATATATATGGTCAGACTTCGGTTTGCATCACATAAATATTTAAAAACTACTGAACGTGCGTAAAAAAGGATTATGTTTTTAGAATCCTTGTCGAATTTCAGGTAGGAAAAGTGTAAAATATTTGCAAATAAAAAAAAAAAAAAAAAAATGATCGTGTACGATAAGCGATGAACTAACAAACCTAATTTGACTTTATGTAACCTGAACTACCAAAGATGGCCACCGTATACAGGCCTAACTGATGCATTACACCATATATATAAATATATATATTTAACATCTTTTACAATTTTGTTAGTCATTAGAGAAATTTTAGTTATTCAAATTTCGGAAAATTTATTTTAAAGAAAATGACTGCCAGACGTACGATTCTTTCCAGCGACATAAAAAAGGAACTTTACTTATATAAAAATTAGTATTACAAGAATTTTTTTTATTTCCCAATTTTTCTTACCTAAGATTCGACAAGGATTCTAAAAATATAATCTTTTTTACGTACGTTCAGTAGTTTTTTAAATATTCATGTGGTTCAAACCGAAGTCTGGCCTATATATATATATATATATATATATATATATATATATATATATATATATATATATATATATATATATATATATATATATATATATATATATATATATATATATATAAATAATGCTTATGTATATGTATATGCAAATATGTAAGTGGAGTACTTATTGACAAATTTCCTAACACGAAAACTATCCAATTTTCATTCATTAAGTTTGTTTTGAGGCGTAAATCACGTTAAAATAAGAAAATAGTTCTTATGGCTTCGTTGCATAAGGTTTGTT
>SEYY01021819.1:45000-47500 GCA_009176605.1 Armadillidium nasatum
ATTTAATTAATGAATTTTTGCAAGTATAACAATAATATAAATTTTTGAGCTGAAATAATAATAATAATAATAATAATAATAATAATAATAATAATAATAATAATAATAATAATAATAATAAAAATAGAAAAAATAAATAAAAACAAAAATAAAATGAAAATGAAAATAAAAATAAAAATAAAAGTTAAAAAAAAATAAAAATAAAAAATACTACTACTACTACTACTACTACTACTAATAATAATAATAATAATAATGATAATAATAATAATAGTATTATTACAACAATGATTACCTGCAAAATGGATGAGCCAAAAAATATATATTTGCCTAGGAATTTGTCTTGGTAGATACTTGTCGAAATAAACATCACTTTCACACACGTCAGAAGAAATATCTTTTTAGATTTTCTCAGTCTGGGAAATATATATATATATATATATATATATATATATATATATATATATATATATATATATATATATATATATATATATATATATATATATATATATATATATATATATATATATATAAATTAATATTACATACAAAAAAAAAAAATAAAAAAAAAATTATTATTATTATTATTATTATTATTATTATTATTATTATTATTATTATTATTATTATTATTATTATTATTATTATTATTATTATTATTATTATTATTATTATTATTATTATTATTATTTTTATTACATTATTGTTATTGTTGTTATTATTATTATTATTATTATTATTATTATTATTATTATTATTATTATTATTATTACATTATTAATTATTATTAGCAGCATTCATTAAGTCGTATGAGTATAACTACACACGGATAATTTAAAATTTATACTTTATCTATAACTGTACGAGCTACTATGTGAGAATTGAACAAAATTACATGGAAGTTAGAGATCTTCAAAGTGGAAAACTAAGGGTCATTATGAGGGTTAGGTGGAAAAATATCAGAATAAGTAATGAAAATGTGTGAAAATCGGAAAAAAAGACTTGCATGACGAAACAAAGAAGGGAGGGGGTGGAGGGGGGAGAGAGAGTGAAAGGGTATTTACTTAAATTGAACCAATAAAGAATGAATTCAAATTTTAAATAGAGGGAGTTAAAGGAAAGATGACACCAATTAAACTGGTAGGTGGGAGGTATGAAAAGGGAAAAAAAATGAACTAACATATGGAAAGTGAAATATATTTAGCTTATAAATAGCAATCTATACTTTAAAGTATGTTTTAAAATTTTTAAATTATGGTTTATAAGATTAATACATTAAACCGTTTATACTCGAATATACAATTTATCAGGGGTGGGAAACCATTAGCACGCGTGCCAAAAGTGGCAAGCCAATATTTTTTTTCTGGCATGTTAAACACTTTTTGAATTTTTCTTGAAGATGGCAATGGTTCAAGATTGTCTAAATGTAATTTGAAAGGTAAATAAATGTTTTCTTTTTTGTACATCATTTATAAATAATTTAAAATCGGCAGTAAATTATCTGCAATAACCTTTTATTATGTTATAGTCATACAAATATAAATGTTCTTCAAATACTAAAACTATATAAAATATTTTGTTCTCAAAAAATTATGGTTGACACATGGACAAATTTTGTTTTCAGAGATTCTGCCGATTTTGACACGCTCCCTCAAAAAGGTTGCCCACCCCTGTAATAGATAATATTACGATACTTACAGAGACTCTGGCTCCCTTCTTGATGAAATTAAGGATACACTTTTCAGTTTCAAATAACTAATCGAAGCCATAACGCAAAATAAAAACAGCAGCAAAGATATATAACAAAAAACAACGAGACTCAAAACTGATGCTTTGTCGTTAGATGGCAACCAAGCGTTGGAAGGAGTGATGGACTTTACCCTGCCTATCGTCCATAAAATAGCTCCAAGCATAACTGAAATCACTGTAAAGTATGTTAAGTTTAGATGAAATGCTATAAAACTACAAGAAGGCTGAGATAAATTTGTAAAAATTTAAGATATATACAAGGTATATACAGTAACCAATTATCTCCATATATATATATATATATATATATATATATATATATATATATATATATATATATATATATATATATATATATATATATATATATATATATATAAAGTTTTTAGAAAATTGCTAGTACTTACAAGTACAAGTGAATGCTGAAAGAATTGAAGGGTCAAATCCAAGAGATAGCCTTCGAGATTCGTTCCAATACTCATTGTATTTATGGAGTATTTCGACTTGGTGACAAATAGACATACTCAATGCCAAAACTAAACTACAAGAAATGAATATGAGTAAAACCATTTGATCCCCACTTGATGTTTTAATGACGGAGCAAGAGATGAAGACAACGTTAGCAATCATTAAAGCCAAGCATTCGATAACGTTTGTGAGAAGCTTTGTTGACCAAAATCCACAGCGAATTAAAAGCATTACGATAGTAACAGTCAATAAGAATGCAGATACTATGCAACCAGCTGTT
>SEYY01021819.1:55000-57500 GCA_009176605.1 Armadillidium nasatum
CAATTACAGTGCCACACTACTAGAGAGTTTAAAAATACCAAAATCAAAAAAGTTTTGACAATAGGTCAATTTTTTCGAAACATTTTTTAAACTTTAATAAAAAATCAGTTTCGAAAGGTGTTAGTTTTTGGTCGAATGTGAAATCGCAGCAGCATGATACGAATGATAAGAAAGATAAGAAAGATAAGAAAGAGGTGTTTAGATGCCTTTGGAAAACATTTGTAAGCTGGGAGTCGGAACCATGATCATTTTCAACTTCACATTCATACATTCATCATAATCATCATAGAATAATCGTTCACACGTATCACATATTTCTTTTACATGTTACCACCACTCACGGGCAGGGGGCGTAACATACATTTCATCAAAACAAGGAATTAATTTTTCTTCCATTAATGTTTTTTTTCCTTACTAATGGAAACTCAATTTTAGACTTTTGTTTAACGCCTATAGGAATATATTCGCAGTTATCATTACGGAAATAAATATACAGAACTTCTTTTTCGATACATTTAATAAAACAGATACATATATACAGTATTTTTTACGAATAACTTTACAATTAAAACATTTCCTAAAGATATTTTTTATCACCATTAATAATACAGATACAATATTCTCCAAATCAATTTATATTGTATTACAAGGTTTAAAATTTCTCTCAAACTAAGTATTGCCTAAACAATTTTCATTTAATTTTGTTTTATTTTTTTTTTTTTTATTTTCATTTAATTTTTTAAATTTTTTTTTAAAATTTTTTTTTAATTTTTTTTATTTACTTTTTTTTTTTTTTTTTTTTATGAGAAAACAATTTACAGATTTCAATCATCATGATAGCGAAAGAATAAATATACATTTCAATTTCAAAATACAATTTAACATGAAACATTTTTGTAACTCAACTTTCGTTGATAAAAGAAAGGGGGCTAAATACCTTTTGCGAGAGCCAAGTGATTCCATAAGAAGTATTGAATTCACAGTACGGGAGATTCGGGTTGATAACTTCAACTTCTACGTGAGTTTCAGCGTAATTTTTAAATTTGTCGTATTCATCAGAAGCATTGCAAGTAACAAGCAAGTTCTCCTAAATTAATTAATTAACTATATAAACAAATAAATAAATACATAAATAAAGAAGTTAAAATTAATTAAATAATAATAATAATAATAATAATAATAATAATAATAATAATAATAATAATAATAATAATAATAATAATAATAATAATAATAATAATAATAATAATAATAATAATAATAATAATAATAATAATAATAATAATAATAATAATAATAATAATAATAATAATAATAATTATAATATATTATTATTATTATTATTATTATTATTATTATTATTATTATTATTATTATTAATTATTATAATAATAATAATAATAATAATAATAATAATAATAATAATAATAATAATAATAATAATAATAATAATAATAATAATAATGTTTTAGAGAAATTAAGAAAAGTGTTATAAAACAAAACACAACTTCAGTAACTATAAATACAAATGAAACAATATTAAAACAAAATAATAAATTGTATCCATGTCAATTTATCTGCAACATTTAAAATAAATTTTAGTTATTTTCTTATGAAAAAGTTTGAATATTCCGATCATTCTTGTCAACATTCTTCTGAATAGAATTATAGTCGAAAAATTCTAGTAGTTAAAGAGTGAATGGAAGAGGTGTGAAATGGTAAGGTGGGGAGCTCTTTGGGGCTTTGAGACCAAAGCTTCAAAGTTGATCTACCCTTACGTAGGCCTAACGGAGTGCAGAATAGATTCAGATAAGATTTAAAATAGGTAAATTAAAATATGTTCCGACAGAGTGCAATAGCTGTCAAACATTTATCTTAATTAATATTTATACACTGCAAAAATTATCCTACAAAATCTTTGGCACAAATGCCACAACAATAAAAAAAAAATTCTTTTTAGTCATTTTATTATTAGAAAATAAATCTAGAAGTTACTTTTATATGCTTAATATCTTTTTCTATATTGAAATCTTTTATACATTTTCACCACTTGTCCCTACAACCAATTATGACAATTTTTGTGGTGTATGGAAACCTACCGTGACATTATGAAGGGATACGGATATGCTTCTTGTTTTAAGAGGATAATTTGTCAAGCTTGTATTTGGCAAATTCGTATACGATGACAATTTCGGATGAAATCCCCAATAGGTTTTATTTTTGACAGAGCAGTTTAGCATTGCATTCTGACCCTGTAGAAATATAATTAATATTAAAGCTTTAAACATTTAAGAAGAAAACATTTTAAAGCCAACAAAATATAAAATATTAAAACAAGTCTTTTTAATTAATGGTGTCCTATTTTAGCTTTGAGAAATATATTTTCATTTATTTACAAAACACTAAAAACCTATATCCAAAAAATACATAATTTAGAAAAGGGATGGAAAGTAATTTCTTGAAAGTAATTTCTAAAAGTAATTTTTAAAATTAATTTCTG
>SEYY01021819.1:80000-82500 GCA_009176605.1 Armadillidium nasatum
TAATACATTTGTTATATTTTTGTCCTAGAAAATAAATGCATCATAAGAATCTTAAATTTAAGGGTATCCTTCAGCTCAAAATTTTTATCAATTCAAGTGGATGTCATTATAAGTTGGAGAAAATCTCTACTCGAAGTTTACTTCTAATAAAGAAGTCAATATGAGGTTTCATATATCTACCAAATCTCTCCCTCTCCCTCTCCCCCTCCCTATATTATAATATATATATATATATATATATATATATATATATATATATATATATATATATATATATATATATATATATATATATATATATATATATAAATTAAAACCCCACAGGAAAATTAAAACACAAATTTTTAAAAAAGAGCGAGGCTTTCGAAGGAACAACCGTCCTTCCTCTTTCAGGCTCAAGTTTAATACTAAAAAATTAAAAAGGTGGGTATAAAAATAATCCTAAAAGTTAGTTGGTTAATTAAATGAAGTTGTTAAGATTTTTAACAAAGATTGAAAATTTTGAAATTTTTTTAGCGATGTTATTAGTAAAATCATCAAGTTAAAAATTATTATTATTACCATGAATATTAAAATTGTTAACATTTTTAATAAAAAAGGATTCAACAAATTGTCTTTTATTAACATTGTCCTCGTTCAAAAACAATTTCATATCATCCATTCCAATTCTATGATTCTTCAAAAACTTTAATTTTCCTGTGGGGTTTTAATTGTAAAAAACAAAACACGTTTATAGTGTCCTTTTTGTCAAAATATATATATATATATATATATATATATATATATATATATATATATATATATATATATATATATATATATATATATATATATATATATATATATTGCAAAATAAAATCAAAAATTGAAAAGAAAGGAAAAGTAGTTAACGACGAAGAAATTCACAGCAAAAATATACGCCATAAAATAATAATAATAGCAATAATAATAATATATAATAATAATAATAATAATAATAATAATAATAATAATAATAATAATAATAATAATAATAATAATAATAATAATAATAATATAATAATAATAATAATAATAATAATAATAATAAATAATAATATATAATAATAATAATAATAATAATAATAATAATAATAATAATAATAATAATAATAATAATAATAATAATAATAATAAATAATAATAATAATAATAATAATAATAATAATAATAATAATAATAATATAATAATAATATAATAATAATTAATAATAATAATATATAATAATAATAATAATAATAATAATAATAATAATAATAATAATAATAATAATAATAATAATAATAATAATAATAATAACATCTATACAAATGAAATAGAAATTAAAGAAACTTAAAAAGAAAAAAAAAAGTAATAATTTCCCCGAGAGAAAAAAAAAAAAAAAGGAAAAAAGGAAAAAAAATACACAAAAAGAAAAGAAAGAAAAAAATGTACAGTAATAAAAAAAAAAAAAAAAAAAAAACTATAAAAGTATTACAAAGTTGTCATAGAAGGAAAGTCGAAAAAAATTCAAAAAAAAAAAAAAAAAAAAAAAAAAAAAATAATAATAATAATAATAATAATAATAATAATAATAATAATAATAATAAAATAATAATAATATTATAAATAATAAAAATATAAAATAATAATTAATAATAATAATAATATAATAATATTAAAAAGTTAAATAAATAAATGATATTATATATAATAAAATAATAAATAATAATATATTATAATAATAATAATAATAATAATAATAATAATAATAATAATAATAATAATAATAATAATAATAATAATAATAATAAATAGCTCTCTTTCATGAGATGAAAGTAAAAAAGAAGAAATAAAAAAGGTGAAAAGTAAAACATGAAATGACCATAAAAGAGGAATAGATTACGAAACGAAGTAGGAAATCGCCTCTGAATATAAGCAAAAGAAAAACCTTTCCTTCATCTTTAGTTTCTGCAAAATTTATTACATTTGTATTTCATTGTAATAGATATTCATTAACAAAATATACATTTACATTCTCACATATGATAATACGATCAAGAAAGACTTAATGTTGTCTCTCAGGACTGCTTTCGAAAGGCTCCTCCAAATATAACATCAAGACTGTTCCTATGCAACTAAGAGATATATCTGCGGTCGTGAACGAACTTATTATAGTACTACACCAAAGACGGAATAAGTAATCCGATCCTTCTTATCAAACCTCAAAGCAGTTGCGAGGTTTCATGTGAAAGCATTCTTCTTTACAAGCAAAAGCATTTAAATAAAATAATTTATATTATAATTATTTACTATTATCATAAACCCTGATATCGTTTTCCGAGACCCCCCCCTCCCCACCCTCATCCTCATTCTCTTCTTCTCAAGCTGCAGAAATACGTCTGCTGATAGCGTTAATATCATCAACTGCTTGTTACGAAGGGGAAGATCAAATTAAAATATAATACTTTTAAATGCATAAATGAAATCACTTAATACCCC
>SEYY01021819.1:85000-90000 GCA_009176605.1 Armadillidium nasatum
TTCGGATCAGCTGATTTATATTCAACATGTATTCAAAAATATTCAACTAATACAAGATCATATATATTTCATTGAATGAGAATTGTTAACATCTAAAACAAAATATTAATAATAAAAAATACTGCAAAATAAATAATGAAGATAAATTAATGTTACTGTGGAAATGGTTTTCAAAGAAGCATAATTACAAATATACCAATGTACAAGTATTCATCTTCTATTCGTATAAAAATAAATTAATTTTAAAACAATGAAAATTACAGTTTATTTTAACACATTTACGAAAATAAATTTCTAAAAATTTATATAAATTGTCCCACATGCGTGGATATATAAATGAAGACCATAAAAATGGTTTCTTTACTTTTAAATTTTAGGCACCTCAAAAAAGTATCGTTGACATCAATTAATAAAACTTAAAATATTAACGTCATTTTCGATCGAAAATTGGAAGTTTTTCACTTTTGTTTCTTCGAAAGCTCTTAGAAAACTAAAAATATTTTTAAAATTTGAACGAATAGCAAACCGTAAATTTTTTTAATAGTTTATTTACAAGTAGTTCAACAAATAAATTTTTTTTTAAAAAATCAGCAACTTAAAAATATTACTGTAAAATCAGTTAACTACAGAACATTCTTAAACTATATTATCATTACAAGACGACAACATTCAAGCATACAATAAAGTCTATCAAAAGAAGAGAATGTAAAACATATACGTAAACTACATAGTGTAAAAAGAAAGAGATACAAACGCGACATCGAATAAACTTTTACATATACTACAAAATAAGAGACGGTCTAGTAAAGGGGGAATAAAAAAATTATTTTGTGGCGTGTTTGAGACACACAAAAGAGCCTAAAATGCTTCGGGTGATTGATCGATTCGCACGAAACGGGAAACAGAAAAGGAGAAATATTAATAAACGCGCCATAGACAGATCAATCAATTTTTCTTTCCACTCATATATATTATATATATATATATATAATATATATATATATATATATATATATATATATATATATATATATATATATATATATATATATATATATATATATATATATATATAATATCGAATAATCGATACATGTAATTAAAGATTAAAAATGAATATTCCAGTGAAGTTTTAAATATCAATTGAGAGATTACTTGCCCCGAGAAGAAAGAGATTCCAAAAATGAGATTACAGAAACTCGATTCTTTGTAAAGTAATACAAGATTACATCGGATTAAAAATGTAAAAGTGGTTTTTAATAATACTGATTGGAATATAACACTAATATATATATATATATATATATATATATATATATATATATATATATATATATATATATATATATATATAGTATATATATATATATATATATATATATATATATATATATATATATATATATATATATATATTATATATATATTATGTGATGGCATCCGCACAAAAATCAACATCCGCATCCGCATCCGCACTTTCTCCAAAATTCAACATCCGCATCATCCGCATCCGCAAATTGGAAAATATGACATCCCATCCATCATAATTATATATATATATATATATAATATTTATATATATATATATATTTATATATATAATATATATATATATATATATATATATATATATATATATATTAAGCTATAAATGTAATAGTAAGTTTGTTATCAACTTAAATGGTTTGTAAATTACCTGACAAAGATTAAGTTTCCTTTATTATTATTATTATTATTATTAATATTATTATTATATTATTATTATTATTATTATTATTATTATTATTTACTTTGTATTTAAAATCTGTTTGAATGAATCGACTTTCCTTCTATGACAACTTTGTAATACTTTTATATTATTATTATTATTATTATTATTATTATTATTATTATTATTATTATTATCATTATTATTATTATTATTATTATTATTATTATTATTATTATTATTATCATTATCATTATTATTATTATTATTATTATTATTATTATTATTATTATAGGATGGTTTCAAAGTTCAAACTAATTTATTTTATCACAATTCTAAAGAGGAATTTTCGAATGAAATACGTAATGGAAATTGTTGGGATTTTCTTCGACATTTGCTTAACGTTAAAACCTTTTCCTTTGGTTGAGAATTTTTAAACCATCTGGTGTGGAATTACAACCCGAATGATTTAAGCTTCGTTATTTGAGGGGTGTTTTTTTTCAGATGAAGTGATAATATTTTTAATTATTTTAAACTAAATTTGTTTATAAAAACAGTTTTGAAAGCACACTCGATATTTCCTCTTTTTTTTTTTAAATATATATATATATATATATATATATATATATATATATATATATATATATATATATATATATATATATATATATATATATATATATATATATATATATATATATATATATATATATATATATATATATATATATATATATATATATATAATAGTTTATTAGCTTTTTTTCATGTAATTCAAGAAGTGTATAGCCAGAAGTATCTAGAAAAAAGTGTCCAGCCCAGACTTGTTTAGGAATCTGTAATTTAAACTTTAAATTGTCCCCACAATTCTTTATATTTCCTGTAGGCTATGCAATTAGTAATATTAAATAAAAGTTAAATTAAAAAAAAATAATTTTTAGTTTTTTTTTTTTTAAACAACCATTTTTAAAAAAAAAATATATATATATATATATATATATATATATATATATATATATATATATATATAAAATATATATATATATATATATAATATATATATATATATATATAATATATATATTTTTAAAAAAAAAAAAAAAAAAAATTAAATAAAATATAATTTTAATAATATTAAAGCGTTATTTTAAACAAAATCTAATTTTAAAATCTACATGTGAAAAAAAAATTTTTTAGCGAGAGAAAAAAAAACATTAATCAAATAAATTATTGTGTGTAAAAATATATTATATATTATATATATATATATATATATATATATATATATATATATATATATATATATATATATATATATATATATATATATATATATATATATATATATATAATATATAAATTAAAAAAAATAATAAATTTTTATTTCTGCAATCTTTACATTTATTTATTAATATTTTTTTCCGTTATTAATGGAGAAAAACTGATACAAAAGTTATACAAATTAACAATTTCCAAAACGGAAAAAACAAAATAGAAATAAGGGAAAAATGAAAATTGAAAATGAAAAATAATTACGACAATATCACTTAGAAATAATCAATTTCCAAAACTTTAAAAAAAAAATAAAAAATAAAAAATAATAATTAAAAACTGAAATAACTAATTATCATAACAACATAAACGGTCTAGATAAGTTTTCGCTCCTTACCAAATAATTCACATCGTAATATTCTTCTTCTCATAATTAAATCATTTTTTTAAAAAACCACATTCAAAGTTTAATATATATATATTATACTGTATTTCTTTTGTCAATTAACCAATAGACGCAGATTAATAATAATATAATAATAATAATAATAATAATAATAATAATAATAATAATAGTAATAGTAATAGTAATAGTAATAATAATAATAATAATAATAATAATAATAATAATAATAATAACAATAATAATAATAACGGTTAACGAATATCCATTAAATTTGAAGTTTATCCTTTCTTCTAACAAAACATCACTTTTTTTCTGAGTCAAAAAAAGGTGAAAATATTTATATAGTTCCACCCAAAACAATTTTGACTCCACAGGCTGAACCTTCATCACCCTTCTAACGTATGTCTATTGATATCAAGGAGTGTATTACAAACTTATATTAAATAAAAAACACAGAAAGGAATATTCCAATTTTTTTTTTTTTTTTTTTTTTTTTTTTTTTTTTTTTTTTTTTTAAGTTTTTGAGAAGTTAATTAATAGCATTGTTAAACGTTAATAAACTATGAAAGAAACTCGCGAACTCTTAAAAATTGTTCATCTTATTTGAAAAGTCAATTTTAAGGTGAGGTACTTCAAAAACGTTCCTCAGGTATGTGCAGCACGTTTCATGGAGAAATATTATATTCAGAGGGAGGAGTGAGGAACAAAGTTCTATCTTATAGATTATTGTTGCAGGAGAGAGAGAGAATTCAACAACGAGCAAACCTGGAATTAACAATTAACTAAAGTATTGCGACGATTTGGAACCTCAGTTGTTTCCTAAAGACGAAGTAAGATTAATGGAATGAGGGACACAGCTCCTATTGAAAATCTGACATTCTAAAGGCTACTAATAAATTCAAAGCAAAGATATTCAGATTATCTGCAAACGTTGGACTCTGACTTAATCTGAAAAACAATGAAATCACGTCCTTGTCGGTTGTATGTGCCTAGTTTTATTCGTCCTTAATAATTAATCCTGTAAAAAGCCAAAATAATATGTGATATTGCCATACATATGTCACAACTGAAATTTACAACGATATATCAATTGTCAAATGTATTTCATCACCACTAACATGCGTGGGGTGTAGAGGACAAAACCTCCAGTAAAAAAAAAAAAATTTCCTCTGTCATGCATGTACTCTAGTAAAAATAATAGAAATTAAAAAAAATGGTCGAATACTGAATACTCATTATCTGACTATTTAATATTACCCTTACCTTTATCGAAATATATTTTGTCGGTCTCCTGGAACGAAATTAAAGGTCAAAATCAAACCGAGCACGTGAAATCGACAAATACCGAAAACACTCTCGACAAGAAAGAAGTATTCAAAAGGAGAACTGATAAGGCCCTTGAATATTTATAGCAACTGTGAAATTAAATAACCATATATCATGAACAAAGACGCCCCAAAGTTACAAATTTTGATAATATATATATTATATATATATATATATATATATATATATATATATATATATATATATATATTATATATATATATATATATATATATATATATATATATATATATATATATATATATATATATATATATATATATATAT
>SEYY01021819.1:95000-102190 GCA_009176605.1 Armadillidium nasatum
ATAATAAGTTAATTAATTAATTTCAAGAATATCTGCATGCTCCGGGCAGAAAATAATTAATAATTTATATAGAAAGGGAGAGAGGGTAAAGGGAATGCTCTAAATCAGGGAATGAAGTCCCTCTTCAGGGATCCCGTACCCCGTGTGCCATGCATTTACTTTAAAAATTTGGTCGGTTAGGTTAGATAAGTTACTGTAACGCTTCAAATCCCAACCCTAACTCCCTATTTTCTCCGAATGACTCACAGAAAATCATCATTTGATTACGGAAAACATTTTTTAATTTTAACCTTTATTTAACATTTGATAATTAAAATTTTTTACATTCATAATTTTTTTTTTAAATCAATGTTTTACCAGTAGAATTTATGCTTAACATCATTACCCATCAATATACTGAAAAAAATATAGTCCGAAAAACATCATTCCAGTAACAAAATAATTCATATAATATACTATAGTGAATTATATCGGGTCCAGTTCCCTGTTAACTCCACCAATTTTTGAATTCAAAGTTTGCAAACCTCAACAAAGTCCATGACAGAGTCTAGTTGTAAATCGAGTTCATCATTTTATTTACCTGACCACTCCGTTGAACCAACAAATTTACCATCAAGTTCAATTTTTAAACGAATGAATTTCCTTCTAAACAATATCAATCTGTAAATATGACCTTCCTTAGCAATGTTTAATTTATTTAACCAAATTAATAACAGAAGGGAGAAAATGTTTAGATAGGGATATTGTTCGGATGAGAATCCATTCGCTTATAAACTCGACATGATAATGAAATTTTTTGGTCACTTGAAATAAACTAGTGGTAATTATGACGGTGAACGAAATTCCGGTGAGGAGGGACGCTGGTTCAAACTACAGAGTGAACGCGTTTCTTTGTCAATTTATAGATCTTTCGATATTACTATTATATTGTGGTTTTCTTATCAATATTTAATTTATTATGAGTTTTTTTCCAAACTATCTTAATATATTTAAATCCTGAATGGTTTTTTGAGGAAATAAAATTAAGATCTCACCATTTCTCACAACCAGTTTTATAAGGTGTTTTGTTACAGTAAGTAACTTTGTCTGAAATGAAAAACCCTTTAAGTACAGTTACGAAGTCAATAAAATTATTTTTCCTTATTCTGACTCTTGCTCCACTAAAAAACCTTGCGGCTTCGCAGCCCTGATGGGAAGTGATTCTTTGCCTTCAGGAAGTTTCGTTTCAGGTGAAGTTGAAGTGGTTGGAAGATTTTTAACGACATTTTTATTTCCTTCATTATTTAAGAAACTAAAGAACCTTTCAAAGTTTAAATACAATATTTTTCAACTCTAAAGTTTAAATATTTAAAATTATTTAAATATGGAAAAGTATTTAAATATTTAAAATTATTTAAATATTTAAAATTATTTTTTTTTTTTTTTCATTTTTTCAAGATTAAAAAAAATGATTAATAAAAGTCTAAAAAATTGAATTTGAGATTTCTTAAAAATAATGTCAAAGTTTTAATTCAAAATTCTTGTAGAAAATAACTTTGATCCTATTTATGATTACTATTAACTAATTAAAAACATTTTCCCTTAATAAACTTACACCTATTCCTAAAGTAAATATTTTCTTATATCATGAGGGAGTCTTTCTCAGTAGTTAGTTTTACAAAGGTCAGACTGGGACTACAAAGGTCAAATGGGGCTACAAAGGTCAAACTGGGGGCTACAAAGGTCAAGCTGGAGTTACAAAGGTCAGATTGGAATCAAGAAAAGATTTTTTTTGTTTTTTCCGTCACCACATCTTTAAAAAGACCAAAATTGGTCAAAGTTTCAGACAAAAAGACATTTCGGACCGTCTTCTAATTAAGAATGGCCTTCAGAACATTATTATTATTATTATTATTATTATTATTATTATTATTAGTAGTAGTAGTATTAGTAGTAGTAGTAGTAGTAGTAGTAGTAGTAGTAGTGGTAATTAATTAATATTAATAGCAGAAATAATAATAATTAGTATTTTTAATTGTAGTAGTAGGGGTTAATTTGCTGCTGTTGTAGTTATTATTATTATTATTATTATTATTATTATTATTATTATTATTATTATTATTATTATTATTATTATTATTATTATTATTATTATTATTATTATTATTATTATTATTATTATTATTATTATTATTATTATTATTATTATTATTAATAATAAAGTTTTTACATAATCTCAAAATGTTTATTATTCACTATTTTCTTACATTAATAAAAATAATTTACTGTGAATCGTTTGAATAATAAAAAAGAAAGAAAACAACAAAGGGCATCAGTATTTTACTCAGTTATTATAAAATGATTTTATTATTCGCTCAACAACAATGTAAATGCCATCTTGTCTAGCAAACGTTACTCATCTCACACTATTAGTAATATAAGAAAGATCAAAGCAGATGAGAAGAGAGGTTCTCAGGAGGAGGGAGTGTTTGTGAAGGAATGTGTGTGAGAGTGTGAGTGAGAAAAAGTGTTGTGTGTATGTGAGAGAGAGATTATGCAAGAAAGAGATTAAGCAAGAAAGAGATTATGCAAGAAAGAGATTAAGCAAGAAAGAGATTATGCAAGAAAGGGAGTATATAAGAAAGAGAATATGTGAGAAAGAGCAAGTGAGTGAGAAAGAGCAAGTGAGTGAGAAAGAGCAAGTGAGTGAGAAAGAGCAAGTGAGTGAGAGAGGGCGAGTGAGTGAGAGAGGGTGAGTGAGTGAGAGAGAGGTGAGTGAGAGACAGAGGGTGAGTGAGTGAGAGAGGGCGAGTGAGTGAGAGAGGGTGAGAGAGTGAGAGTGAGTGAGAGAGGGCGAGTGAGAGAGATCGGACAAATTTTGTCAAATAAAAATAAATTTTCTAACCTTATTACTATTTTTATTATTATTTTTATTACTTTACATTACTATTTATTTATTACTTTTTTTATTACTTTTACTATTAGTATTATTATTTGTTATTATCCTTGTATTTCTTTTACAAATAATTTTTGACGATTAAATTATGCAACAAAAATAGAATGTAAAACATTTTGAAATTACCGAAACCGAAATGTAATATCAATATAATAATAATAATAATAAAATTGCATTTAATTATTATTTAAAAATTTAAATAATAATTAATATTATTTAATTTTCAAAAGATACCAAGCATTGATAAATGAAATTCTAGAAACTGAACAAAAATAGATTTACATAAAATTAAATACATAAAATAAAAATAAAAAAATAAAAATAAAAATAAAAATAAAAATAAAAATAAAAATTAAATTCATTTTTTTTTTCAGTTGTTTTAAATAATAAATTTCTCCGAAATTTTCTTTTTAAAAAGATGAAAAATAAATGTATTAATATTTAGGAGGAATAACTTAAATGCCATGTTTGATCGAAAGCCAATTTAGTTTGCCTTTAAATTAATAATAATAATAATAATAATAATAATAATAAGTATTAATTATAAAAATAATAATAAGTATTAATTATAAAAATAATAATCATAATAAGTAATTAATGAAAATATAATAAATAATAATGATAATAATGATAATAATAATAATTATAATAATATAATAATAATAATTTTTTTTTTTTTTTTTTTTTATTTTTTTATTAATTAATATAATAAAAATAATAATAATAATAATAATAATAATAATAATAATAATAATAATAATAATAATAATAAATAATAATAATTAATAATAATATAATTAATAATAATAATAATAATAATAATAATAATAATAATAATAATAATAATAATAATAATAATAATTAATAAAAATAATAATTTTAAAGTTAATAATTTTTAATAATAATAATATAATAATATAATAATATAAAAATAATAATAATATAATAATAATAATAATAATAATAATAATAATAATAATAATAATAATAATAATAATAATAATAATAATAATAATAATAATAATAATAATAATAATAATAATAATAATAATAATAATAATAATAAAAATAACAATAATAATAAGTATTAATTATAAAAATAATAATAATAATAAGAGCAATAATAATAACAATAAAAAATAAGTATTATAAAAATAATAATAATAATAATAATAATAATAATAATAATAATAATAATAATAGCAATAATAATAACAATAACAATAATAATTAGTATTTAAAAAATAATAATAATAATAATAATAATAATAATAATAATAATAATAATAATAATAATAATAATAATAATAAATTCAGGAATTAAATATTTCTGAAGAGAAAACAAAGCATATAAACACAAAAGACAAACAAGAAATTAAAAGAATAGAAAGGAAACGAAATAGGAAAGGTGGAGGAAGAAAAGGAGATGTGGGGGAGGAAGAAGAAAAGGAGATGTGGGGGAGGAGGAAGAAAAGGAGATGTGGGGGAGGAAAAAGAAAAGGAGATATGGGGGAGGAGGAAGAAAGGAGATGTGGGGGAGGAGGAAGAAAAGGAGAGGTGAGGGAGGAGGAGGCCGAAGAGGACGAGCAAGACGAGGAGGAGGTGGAAGAGGAAGAAAAGAGCGGAAGATGGAGGAAAAAAAAAAAGAGAGAGATTAAAAAAAAAAAAAAAGAGAAAAAAAAAAAAAAAAAAAAAAAAAATATATAATATATATATATATATATATATATATATATATATATATATATATATATATATATATATATATATATATATATTATATATATATATATATATATATATATATATATATATATATATATATATATATATATTTATATATATATATATATATATATATATATATATATATATATATATATATATATATATATATATATATATATATATATATATATATATTATATTATTAATATATTATATATTATATATATATATATATATATATATATATATATATATATATATATATATATATATATATATATATATATATATAATATATATATATATATAATATATATATATATATATATATATATATATATATATATATATATATATATATATATATATATATATATATATATATATATATATATATATATATATATATATATATATATATATATATATATACATATATATATATATTATATATATATATATATATTTTATATATATTTATATATATATATATATATATATATATAATATATATATATATATATATATATATATATATATATATATATATATATATATATATATATCAGGAATGACGTCGTGTTGCTCGTCACAAATGGTAACAACAAATATCAAATGATCAATTGTATAAACAAGAGAGTGACGAGAATGGTTAAACAAATCACACTCGTTTATTGAGAGCCAATTTTCGTTGTTTTGAATCCTCAGAAGAGTTATACGGGGTAGGTGGTCGTCACTCGGCTTTCTCTTACACATGTATATCTAAAATATAATATTAGAAAATATATATATATATATATATATATATATATATATATATATATATATATATATATATATATATATATATATATATATTATATATATATATATATATATATATATATATATATATATATATATATATATATAGATTGGAAAAAAAGTCTGTCGCACTCACAACATCCACCGATATAAAGGAAACCAAAAAGCTGAAAGTGTTGAACGTTTTGAACATGGTATTAAAAAGTCTAAAAAGACCCGAAAAATAGCGTTTGAAAGACATGAATTTAAAGAAAGTCCGAAAATAGAGAAATGAAAAATGTTTCAGAATTTGTTTACAGTTAGAAAAACACGCTTAACCTATGGCTGTTCAGTCTTCAATCAGAAATTTAAGACAGATAATGGGTGAGAGTTTCCATGGAGACTATTAAAATGATTTCTCAAGTGAAATAGAATGCAACTGAAGAGCTTGGAAATAATAGCAATAATATTAAGAATGATGGAAGAATAGTCCAACGGCTAAAACAAAACAGATTCAGTAGATAGGCAATATGAAGGGGAGAAAATGCCTAGACTTCTGAGAGTTTGGCTGAAAATAACCCTTCCCTACATAAAAACGACGTTATATTTTGGTATATTTTGGTAAGTTTAAGGAAAAAATCAGGTTAATGATAGAATTTAATATGCATCCTTAATATATAAAATAAAAACCTTAAAGATGTCAAAGATTTGCGGGTTGCTGAGTATACATACGTGATTTAAGCAGTCCCACAGAAAACAATCGCAGAACTTGGGCCAGAGGACCCTAACATCGCCACACAACGAGATCAGCCGATCTGGAACCTTAAAAGTTGCAAAGATCTTTGAGCTATATGTGCTGTAGCTCCATCTTACTAAAACAACACACTGCGTTCCTCAAGTTCAGGATGTTCGAGCTGGTGGATTTAAAAGGTTTTCGAGCAGAAGAGTGCAATGGAGAAACGTTACGTAACAGAAACACCATCCAAATAAGAAATGATGACCCACAAGGCCATGATGCCAAGATCGGCAACAACGCCATACAAAGTCACTCGCTCGTAGTGCAACAATCTTTCGTGTAGCATGCTTAGATTGTCTTAAGACCAATAACAAAACTTTTTGTTTACATGCTTACATAGCCACTAGAGTAAAAATGACCTTCGTCATTGCACAAGAGAGTAATAGTGCATCTTTCTGAACTATTACAGAATTTTCTCTCATAACTCCTGCAGCCTAACCAGTCTGTCGCATTTCGTTCTTGTCAACCATCATTTTAAAAGTACGGATGTTGAGGTCTTTGAGTAAAATTCTTGCAGTTTTTTCGTGATCTTTCTTGGAAGATCACATTACTTCTCTTTCTAAACAAGCTTCTAAGAGGTTGAATGATCTGAGGCTACTTCGGAATTTTTACATTTCACCCCAGTTGCTTGATTTTAATATAGGTGGTGTTCGTTTCTGTATGTAGTTCGACTCACACATTTGGGGTAGTTCCACTCAAACAGTTCTCCTCCAAGAGGTGGATTCTAAGGTTTTCTGCAATCTCTTTCGGCCCATCAAAAAGTTGGGTCACTTTCTCTATACTATCACTATTACAACGGACACTGCTTTTCTGAACTTTATATATATATATATATATATATATATATATAATATATATATATATATATATATATATATATATATATAATATATATATATTATTATATATATATTTATATATTTATATATATATATATATATATATATA
>SEYY01021820.1:10000-15000 GCA_009176605.1 Armadillidium nasatum
TATATATATATATATATATATATATATATAATATATATATATATATATATATATATATATATATATATATATATATATATATATATATATATATATATATATATATATATATATATATATATATATATATATATATATATATATATATATATATATATATATATAATATATATATATATATTATATATATATATATATATATATATATATATATATATATATATATAATATATATATATATATATATATATATATATATATATATATATATATATATATATATATATTATATATATATATATCAGTGGCGGCTTTTGGGGGGAGGCAGGGGAGGCAGTGCCTCCATTAGTATTTAATAAAAAATATAACATTTTAATTCAAAAATTAGGTTAAGCAACTCGGATTTTAAAATTTAACAATTTTTTCGCATTCAAGGCGCAAAATATAAATTTATTTATATTTTAAATATATATATATATATATATATATATATATATATATATATATATATATATATATATATATATATATATATATATATATATATATATATATATATATATATATATATATATATATTATATATATATATATATATATATATATATATATATAATATATATAATATATATATATATATATATATATATATATATATATATATATATATATATATATATATATATATATATATATATATATATTATATATATATATATATATATATATATATATATATATATATATATATATATATATATATATATATATATATATATATATATATATATATATATATATATATATATATATATATATATATATATATATATATATATATATATATATATATATATATATATATATATATATATATATATATATATATATATATATATATATATATATATATATATATATATATATATATATATATATATATATATATATATATATATATATATATATATACGGTTCATGAATGGATACCATAGAAACATATTGGAAGCCTCCTCGTTACCATGGTAACTTGTGCTATTTATTTAAAATAAATATTTCGTATATTTTCCCCGAAGGGAGGCAGTTGATTTTTCTTACCTTTTTCATTTTTATCCAAACTTTTTAATTTTAATGGAATTTCATTTTACTTTTTTTTCATATGTTCTGTAAGGTGAAGTCCTGTCTTTCGAATGAAGTATTTTATTTGACTTAAAATTGAAAAGCCTAAAAAAAATACTTTATAAGTTACGGAGAAATTATTTTCCAACATTAAAATTTGCCTCACATTTTAGGATGATACTGCGCATGCGTAAGCAACATCTTGCAGAAATCTTTCCTTTTTAATTAGTCTGACAAAAATTGTAGTAGAGAGAGGTGGTGTTAATCTGTTTTCCATACTAGTTTTCAACGCTGATTCCAAATATGTTATTAGTTTTCTTGTAAGTATCATATTGTTTGAAATACGTTGGTGGCTTCTTATAGAGTTTGGCCACGTATTATTATTATTATTATTATTATTATTATTATTATTATTATTATTATTATATATATATATATATATATATATATATATATATATATATATATATATATATATATATATATATATATATATATATATATATATATATATATATATATATATATATATATATATATATATATATATATATATATATATATATATATATATATATATATATATATATGTATATATATATATATATATATATATATATATATATATATATATATATATATATATATATATATATATATATATATATATATATATATATATATATATATATATATATATATATATATATATATATATATATATATATATATATATATATATATATATATATATATATATATATATATATATATATATATATATATATATATATATATATATATATATATATATATATATATATATATATATATATATATATATATATATATATATACGACCATAGTGTGTGTGTGAGCGTGTGTGTGTATGATTAATATGAGGCGTAGTATATATATG
The DNA here is from genome assembly GCA_009176605.1 of Armadillidium nasatum. NCBI lineage: Eukaryota > Metazoa > Arthropoda > Malacostraca > Isopoda > Armadillidiidae > Armadillidium > Armadillidium nasatum. The sequence continues at coordinate 12,039 of SEYY01021820.1, forward strand.
TTATGTTGAACATTAATTAATTATTAATAAGGAAAAACAAATGTGCTTCAACCTATCCAAATGATTCTTGTTACTGTGTTTTGAATTTACAAATCGTTTTAAATTGTCATGTTATTTGAACTCATTAGAGTGTTCATTAAAAAAGGAACATTTATTTATATATGGATTTACATTTTAAAACCAAGGTACCGTATCGACGGAGCCAGGAGTGGGAGTTGTTTACGTTAATTACGGTAGAATTGAAGATTTTGAGAGACTTGAAGAACTTGGCATCAATGTCACTGGACATATTGTAATAGTACGCTATGGGAAAATATTTAGAGGAAATAAGGTTCGTTCATAATATAATATGTTGAAAACAAACATTACTACTTTTTAAGGCATTTAATAATTCTTTAAATAACAGTTTTAGAACTAGATGGTAAACCTTTTTGAAGTATTTAATGCTTAAATCAAAGAGTTATTTTTCTTTTATTTTATTTTTTTATTTTATTTTTATTTCTTTTATTTTATTTTTATTTTTTTTTCTTGCAGTGATTTCTCGCCTATTCCACTCCCTTCTTCTGAATATTTTATAACCTTTCAAGTATTTTTCTGTCGGATAGTAAATCAGATTCCCTTTGGTAAAATTACTTGGCGTAGAATATCAAATATTTTTAATTACTTTTCCATTTATTTTTAAATTATAACTAGTCACTTGTGTATTGTGACGAGACCTTTCAAATGTTCATTATGAGTAAAGTTTGCAGTATTATTTTTAATAACTTTTTCATCAAAACTTTCATAAAGTATATTTCTCCACACGGTCGAAAACTCTTCATATCCACAGCATATATTTTAAACTCTTTAAATATTATAATTATTTTTTGCTCATTTTTGTCTTTCAAAATAGGTGAGTCTTGCAGAGAAGTTTGGAGCGAAAGGAATTATAATCTTTAGTGATCCTAAAGACGTGGCAGCAGATGGAATAGCTCCGGAAAATGTTTATGATCATACATGGTGGCTTCCTGGTACAGGAATGCAAAGAGGCTCAACTTTTATTGGAGGGGATCCACTTACTCCTGGGTGGCCTGCTACAGGTATTGATAATTCTCATTAACAAAGATACACTGTAAAAAAAATATCATAATTTCAACAATTTGAATACCACTGCTTCATTCTATATTAAATTATTTCTTATTCTTGAACATATCTTAATTCTTTTTATTTTCAAGATGTTGAATTCTTTTTTCTTAAGTTCCATTTCTCGACATGTTTATCCTACATTATTTTTTCAATTCTTTTTATAAGATGTATTTGAATAGTTTATTCTAGAACTTAGTTCCATATCTCAATGTTTTTTATTCTTTTACCTTCTCTTAAATCTTTTTATGAGTGTATTTCTATTGTTTGTTCTGGATTCTAGAACAGTTTCATTCCTCAATATGTTTATTCTACCATATTCGTACGTTTTTTTAATAATATATATTGTTATTGTTTTTTTCTAGAACATGCTTATCGAATTTCTGAAGACGAAGTTGAGTTTCCTAAAATTCCAGGTCAACCTATTGGCTATTCTGATGCTTTTGAAATCCTCAAGTAGGGATTAAATAGTTTCAGTCTACATTCTTAATAGTGTTTATTATTCGTTATTATTATTATTATTATTATTATTATTATTATTATTATTATTATTATTATTATTATTATTATTATTATTATTATTATTATTATTATTCCAATAAAAAAAAAAAAAAAAAAAAAAAAAAAAAAAAAAAAAAAAAAAAAAAAATTTATTATTATTATTATTATTATTATTATTATTATATATATTATTATTATTATTATTATTATTATTATTATTATTATTATTTATTGTCTTTTTAATAATTTTTTTTTTGTTTTTGTTTAAATAGGAGATTAGGTGGCCCCGTTGCTCCTGAGGACTGGCAAGGTGGATTTCCTGATTTCACGTACAATTTAGGTCCATTTTTCAACAGTCAAAATGAGAGCGTTTCCTTAACTCTTTCTACTCATAATTCTGGAAAAGTTGAGAAATCTTACAATGTGATTGGAATTATTAAAGGAAGTATAGAGCCAGGTAGGTATCGATAGTGTAACTTTGAATTTAGAAGGATAATAATAAATACCTATGTTATGTCTATTTAATAATATATTCTCAACCAGATCGCTATGTGATGATTGGAAACCATAGAGATGCCTGGGGTTACGGTGCAATTGATCCTTCCAGTGGTACTGCACAGGTCCTCGAAACGGCTAGAGTTTTCGGGACATTTCTTAAAGAAGGTTAAATTTTCTCTTTTATTTAAAAAATTAGTAATTGAAATTCTTAAATATATTTAACACCAAACCAATGAAATCTGTTAGTATTAATTTTTAATCTATGTTTCAGGTTGGAGACCACGTAGGACGATTATATTTTGCTCGTGGGGAGCTGAAGAGTTTAGTTTAATAGGTTCCAGTGAATGGGTTGAAGTAAGTTGAATTTTTCAAAGCATCAACAATAAAAAAAAAAAAAAGTGAAAAGGACCACATTTATTTACAAATTTATTTTACTTTTCAGGAAAACATTGAAAAACTACAATCCAGAGGAGTCAGTTATATAAACACAGATACGTGTACATCAGGACCTGAACTTTACATTGAATCAAGCCCACTTATGCAAGAGCTATTTTTGAATGTTACGAATATGGTAATTTAGTCCTCGGGCTACAAATTTCTTAATTAAGTTCAAAAACATTATTATTATTATTATTATTATTATTATTATTATTATTATTATTATTATTATTATTATTATTATTATTATTATTATTATTATTATTATTATTATTATTATTATTATTATTATTATTATTATTATTATTATTATTATTATATTTATTATTATTATTATTATTATTATTATTATTATTATTATTATTATTATTATTATTATTATTATTATTATTGTTATTATTAT
>SEYY01021820.1:22500-27500 GCA_009176605.1 Armadillidium nasatum
TCTACTTCTACATTGCCACCCCGTGTCACGGAATCGGCTATCAATCCATCTGATCGTAGTATGATGCATATCGAGCACATTTGCCTCATATATTATACTACCACCTTTCTCTATCAGAATGAATGCTTTCACGCACTCTTTTCGTTAAATAGCTTGGACTATCCTTGTCGTTGGATGTATTGGATATAGAACTGCAATGTGACGTACAATTCCTGCAACTTCTTTGCCAGCTTTCTGCACGTGAACTAAATAAAACACCAAGATACGTAGACATGGGCTTTAACTTCAAGAAACTTCGCAAGCTGACAACATCTGTCGGACACGTGATTTTGAACTACTTAGACAGTATTCACTTATTTTGTGATAAACCACACGGATTTGAACACATTTATGGACATAACATTTTTCCTTACTTGGTGCGATAATTTTGAACAATTTATATGGGTATCGTTTTAAAATAATGTAAGTGAGATAGATAGAGAGAGAGAGAGAGAGAGAGAGAGAGAGAGAGAGAGAGAGAGAGATCAAAGATGAGAGAGAGAGAGAGAGAGAGAGAGAGAGAGAGAGAGAGAGAGAGAGAGAGAGAGAAGAGAGAGAGAGAGAGAGAGAGAGAGAGAGAGAGAGATTTTAGCAAAACACCACGAGGATTGCCTCAATTTATCTTATATGTTCTTGTGATACCAAAATTAATTCTGTCGTCGCTGTCTCTCGTGTTGAAACTTATTTGCAGCCTCAACGCTTTCTTTGCTCTTGGCTATAAAAAACACATTATTTAAAAATGATAAAAACAGAATAAAATGTCCCTATTATTATTATTATTATTATTATTATTATTATTATTATTATTATTATTATTATTATTATTATTATTATAGTGAATTGCAAATACGAGCAATAAATGATCAGATGATGAAACTGGAACAAATATTCATCCTTCCGCAAGGACTTCCTGGAAGACCATCAGTGAGGTAAGTTAAAGATTGCCAAGACTAGGTTAACTTATAAATATTTAACATTCATTTGCAAAAAAAATAAATAAAAAAATAAATAAATAAAAATAAATAAATAGGAAAATGATAATGAAATGATTAACAATTAACCAGTCCATCCAGATTTATAAAGTCTTTATATTTTTCTATTTGCATATATCGATTTCCTCCATGATCTCTTTATCATCATCTATAATACCTTGAATTTCTTATTTTCATTACTTCACATTTTCCCTCTGACAATAACGGCTCAATTGGATCCGTTTGCTTAAAATTATTTTGGTTGTCATGCTTTTAAAGTTGAAAAAAACTTCAGATGTAGAATTTCATGAATTTTCTTGTCTAATCTTTCACTGAACATAAAAGATACTTTTAGAATCTATTATGAAACTGTCTAGTATTAGAGTATTATAAATATTTTATTAACTTGTCTACAGAAATACGGCTTTTGCTTCAAGTAATTTTGATGAATATTCTTCAAGTGGCTTCCCGGCTCTCTCAGATTTATTATATGACTTTGACAAACTGAATCAAACTGAGCAACAGTCGAGAACGAAAATGATTAAGCGTCACATATCAGATCTCACAATAATGACAGATAGAGCTGCTGCTTTCCTGGAAGACGTTTATTTAATATAAAATAGAGATATGGAGATTTATTTTAAAAAGAAGCAGACAAGGTCTTACTACATAACAGTATTTTGCATATATCTATAGTCTATATGCTTACCTTTCAATTTATACATTGCTACATTTTCAAATTCAAACAAAGAATTATAGTTTTTACTACTTGAAATCATATTTTCTTCACTGTAACATAATAGCAGAAGTTTTGTTTTAAAATAAATAAAATTAATTTTCTTTACCGAAAAGCATTTAAAAACATAAAATTAGGAATCTTTAGGAATACTTTCTCTGTTAAAGTAATTCAACAAAAGTTGTTACTTCAATTTCAGCATATCTGAATTTAATATCTGGTGTTTAAAAAACAAAGTTGTAATTATTTTCAAACTATTGCACACAACAATCAAAATTATATATATATATATATATATATATATATATATATATAATATATATATATATATTATATATATATATATATATATATATATATATATATATATATATATATATATATATTATATATATATATATATATAATTAATTATTTTAAAAACCACTTTATGATAAAACAATAAAAATGAAAAGATTAAAAGAGACATAACAAGAAAATTAAAAAAGAAATAAAAAAGGTGGAGAATAAAAACACGCGTAAACGTTTCAGAGCTCAACTTCGCTCCCTGATCACTACGCTAGTAAAAAGATTCTCTTTTTATTCTCCACCTAGAGTTCTTATTCTCCACCTTGTTATTTCTTTTTTAATTTTCTTGTTATGTCTCTTTTAATCTTTTCATTTTTATTGTATTTTTTTTTAAAAATTTTTAATTAAAAAATTTATTTTTTAAATAAGTTTAAATTTTTTAAATATTTAAAATATATATATATATATATATTATATATATATATATATATATATATATATATATATATATATATATATATATATATATATATATATATATATATATATATATATATATATATATAACAAATTTCAATCTATAAAGTATTTAAAAATTGGAAAAATGTCAATAAATAAATTTTCTTTAAGAAATGGATTTTACTCTTTCCCTAAATATGCAAGCAACATTTAATATATATGCAGTCATAAGCATAACATTTTTTTTGATGGTGGAAGAGTAAAAGAATCAGCACTAAAAAGGTATTTCATGAATCCAGGATTAGTAATATAAATAGTATGGGTTTTTGGTATTTGGAAACGAAGACAATCCCAGATGATAGCGTTCATGCGGTAAACCACACGTGATCAAGCAGAGTTAAGAATAGTTTGTAAGGTTTTATTTGAAGAGAAAGAAAGTGAAATATACGACTCCATACAGGAGAGAATCACCTCTGTAATAGGTATATTTATAGTATATGGGACTATCTTGATTAAAAAAAAGCATAAGAAAATCGACAACCCTTGAACTTCTAGAACTTTCTTTGCACTTAATAATACTATACAACTATAAGAATGGTAAAAGTTGCAAGATTTACACCCGATAAATATCCAAAAATGTTCCTTAAATATGGTGCATAAAGGTAAATTTTTATTTCCCTGATTTTGTGACAAAGGATTTTTATTTTTTACTGTTCACATTTGTATTAAAAGGAATTAATCTTTTAAAAAACCGCTTTAATAAAACGATAAAAAGTAAAAAATTAAGACGTTTTAACAAATAGATTAAAACGAAACGGAAAAGAGTAAAAGAATTAAAGCGAAGACGTTACGTTCCGGAGTTACCTCTCAACTCTTTCAAGACGTAAAAGAAGAAGAAAAAACAACAGTCCAACATCTAACGCCAGATACAAAAATAAAAGGGGATGAGAACTTTATAATGTTTTAACTCGATTAAACTCTATCTGGCTGACTAATGTTACGACGAACTCATGAAAGAGTTTTCAAATAATTATTGGTAATATCACCTATTTCAAAAATCCAGTGAAAGAATTAAAATTATCTTTATTATATCCATTATATCATTTATGGATCTTATAAAAAATAATTCGATTAGTCTATTCAAATTTTCTTATCTTAGAAAGGAAATAAATTATGTATTATTCCAGTTTATTGAATGCTGTTCTGTGATATGCAAAAATATGGCATTACTAATGTTGCATCTTCTAACATCCTTAAGAAAGATAATTTTTACGACTTTCGTGTGACACAAGATTGCAAAAAATGAGAGAAAAAGGAAAAAAAGAAAAGAAAAAAAAGAGGTTGGAGTCGAGACAAACAATTGACTCCCAACTCTTACTTTTGGCTCCTCAAAAACTCTAGACTCCCGATTCCGAATTTCCACCCCTGTCAGAGGCTCATTTCCTTCATCTACCTTCTTGACAAATTGTCCTACACAACTGTAATATCTTCTTTGTCTTTCTTGGTATTTCCTCTTCTCGTGATCTCCTTTAGAAAGATCCTATTATTTCTCCGCTTCAACAAACTTATAAAAGTTCGGTGTTCTAAACCGTCTGCAGAGCATCTCCACACCACCCCAGTGTATGATCTGTTCTTCCTTTTATGGTGTTCTCATCGCATACCTTAAGTATTTCCACTCACACAGAATGTCTTGTAAAGGTGGAATCGAACACTTTTCGCTTTCTCAACTCTCCTACTGTCAATAACCCATTCTAGTTTCCTTACAGCTGTCAGACTGACGCATCACACTCAATATCCTATAGATAGTACAACAAGCACTGCTCTTCCGAATGAGTTTGGTCATATGGTCATAAAGAGAATTATTTGTGTTCCCCTCCTCTCAAAAGTAGATGTGCTGTATCGTCTCCAACCACACATCACTTCAAAGAAACCTTTTAGGAAATATCAGGGGAGGACTCAGACCTTCAAACCCTCCTGAAAAGGAATCTCCGTCTTCCAAAACCCTTTAGGAAATTGTATGAGAGAAGATAAAATTCTGACTTCTAAAATTTACATCTATCTTTGGACACATAAAAAAAATTGTCATGATCTACATATTTTTATAGCTTATATTACATATATCAAGAGTCTTGGGAATAGGACATATATCTAAAATTCTCTCTATATTTATCAACCATGGTAAAGACTAAGAACCACGAACGCTTGATGAACTTTGAAATTAGAAAATAAAGAATAAGGAAACGCCTTTACCAATTGTATTTTATTGTGAAACCTTTTATAAACTTTGACATATAATAAACAAATGTAAATATAAGAAAAATAGATTTTGCATTTAATTAATTCAAATTCAATCAACATTTATTTGTTCCAGTACTCAACCTCATATATATATATATATATATATATATATATATATATATATATATACATATATTAAAAATTATTGTAAAAACAAAAAAAAAAAAGAAAAAAAAAAAAAAAAAAATTTTAAATATTTAAATATATAT
>SEYY01021820.1:32500-35000 GCA_009176605.1 Armadillidium nasatum
AATAATAATAATAATAATAATATATTATTATTATTATTATTATTATTATTATTATTATTATTATTATTATTATTATTATTATTATTATTATTATTATTATTATTATTATTAATGATAATTTTTCTTTTAAAATTTTAAAAATTACTATCTCGGGGAATATATTACCAGTTTTGTAACATTCATAAACAGTCCTTGCATAAGAGGGCTTCCCGCAACATAAAGTTCAGGTCCTGAAGTGCATATATCTGAGTTTATATATCCAACTGCTCTGGACTGTAGTTTGTCAACATTTTCCTGAAATATACAAAGAGTAGTTTTTAAACTGAGGATTAAACATTTTCGCCATTATTTATTGGAGATACTTTGCAAGTTCAGCTTACTTCAACCCATTCAGTGGAACCAATTAGACCAAACTCTTCTGCTCCCCACGAGCAAAATACAATAGTCCTTCGAGGTCTCCAACCTATCACATAAATTAAAAATTATTGCTGTAAAATTTTTGCAGTTTTATTGGGTTTTTATTTTAAAACATTCCTATGACTTATTTCTAAATAAAGGAGAACTTTTAACCTTCTTTAAGAAATGTCCCGAAAACTCTAGCGGTTTCGAGAAGTTGAGCAGTACCACTTGAAGGATCAACTGCACCGTATCCCCAGGCATCCCTATGATTTCCAAACAATACATAGCGATCTGATCGAGGAGATTATATTGTTTAATAAGTGCAACAATATTAGACAATTATTATCCTTCAAAATACAGAAATTCGCTATCAAAGCCTACCTGGCTCTATACTTCCTTTAATAATCCCAATAACATTGTAAGATTTCTCAATTTTTCCTGAATTATGAGTAGAGAGAGTTAAGGAAACGCTCCCATTTTGATTATTGAAAAATGGGCCTAATTTGTACGTGAAACCTGGATAACCACCTTGCCAATCTTCAGGAGCAACTGGGCCATCTAATCTCCTAAAAAAATTTATATTTGTTAAGCGAAATGTCTATTGTTATATGCTTCATAGTGACTGATTTTATTTTACAATATATATGAAATATTTATTATTAATAATAATAAATTAATAATAATGATAATTATAATACTAATTATATTTATTGTTATTATAATAATAATAATTAAAATAATAGTAGTAGTAATAATAATAATAATAATAATAATAATAATAATAATAATAATAATAATAATAATAATAAGCAGAAATAAGTCGGAGGGTATGCAGTAATGACTTGCAACGATACATAAGCAGATAAACCTAATGTCTTTAATGCAATGGCGCGCGAATTTGAAAACGCGGGTACTTTCTTGACCTTTTTTATCGGTTCAAGGACCCCTCCCCCACAAGCCTCTCCCCTCGATTCGACTCGATTTTAGCCGGAATGAACCTCAAAAACAAGGATCTGGAAAGAGGGTGAGATGGACGTAGCAACGTTGTAGGCTCAGGTAACTTCCTGACACCGATTTTGGGTAGGTTCACGGAGCCCCATGAGTCCCTTTCCTGATTTGAGCCCATTTTTGATGGATTGAACCCCCAAAACGGTGTATGGAAAGAGCGTGAGATTGATTGTACTGAGGGATTTGAAATTGCAAATCAATTCCCGTTAGATTTATCTGCATATGGATTGATGCAAATCTACGTTGCATACCCTCCGATCGTGTGGTATATTCTACTATAATAATACTTATTATATTTTATATTATTATTATTTTTATTATTTTATTATTATTATTATTATTATTATTATTATTATTATTATTATATATTATTATTATTATTATTATTATTATTATTATTATTATTATTATTATTATATATTATTATTATTATTATTATTATTATTATATAATTGTTATTATAAATAAATGTTAATCATGCAAGTAACAGTAACGTTCTTTGTTATTGTTACTTGCATGATTAACATTTATTTTTGTTACTCTAGAAGTAACCTATCATAACCTGTAATTATTAAATTAAGTATAATTATATATATAATAATATGTATTAAACCTTGGGGCTCAATGGAAACCGCAGTGTTTTCCCCCAGCAGCCCCTTTTCAGTAAAGTGGACATTCACGATATTATTATTAAGATTATTACTGAATCTAGTAGAATAGGACCTACTATTAACCTTTCAACCTGTAAATGTACCATTTTCTGAATAAAGCTTTATGAATGAATGAATGAATTATTATTATTATTTCTATAATTATTAAACTTCTTGATTTTAAAAAAAATCAGTATCTCCCACACAAACAACTTTTCTTTAGGAGAAAAGGGTGACAATATTTGACTCTAATACATACTTGAGGATCTCTATAGCATCAGAATAGCCAATAGGTTGACCTGGAATTTTAGGAAGCTTGGCTTCGTCTTCAGAAAGTCTATAAGCATGTTCTAGAACAAACAATAAAAATATGATTTTTAAATATTTAAATAAAGAATACTTCGCAATAGAACTAAGTTCTAGAACAAATGTTGCAAATGAAT
>SEYY01021820.1:55000-62500 GCA_009176605.1 Armadillidium nasatum
CGAAGGAGATGATGATCCAGATTTTATTCACGCTTTTAACGCTTTCACACCTGCAGGTACAGCTATATATATATATATATATATATATATAATATATATATATATATATATATATATATATATATATATATATATATATATATATATATATATATATATATATATATATATATATATATATATATATATATATATATATATATATATATATATATATATATATATATATATATATATATATATATATATATATATATATATATATATATATATATATATATATATATATATATATATATATATATATATATATATATATAATATATATATATATATATATATATATATATATATATATATATATATATATATATATATATATATATATATATATATATATATATATATATATATATATATATATATATATATATATATATATATATATATATATATATATATATATATATATATATATATATATATATATATATATATATATATATATATATATATATATATATATATATATATATATATATATATATATATATATATATATATATATATATATATATATATATATATATATATATATATATATATATATATATATATATATATATATATATATATATATATATATATATATATATATATATATATATATATATATATATATATATATATATATATATAGCTGATGACTCCACCCTTCATTACTCTTTTCAATTTGAAAGGCGCCCCTCTCAATAACAGTTACTAGACGCAAGGAGGGTTGCCTTGGAGCAGCTGACCTCTGATTTATCTCGTATTTCAAATTGGGGCAGAGAGAACATGGTTGTTTTCAATGCCACCAAAACTCAATTCCTCCATCTCTCTACTCGACACAATCTTCCACACAACTATGATATCTTCTTCGAAAACACTCAACTCAGACCTTCATCTGTTCTTAATATTCTCGGTGTTTCCTTTTCTCGTGATCTTTCTTGGAAAGATCACATTACCTCTCTTTCTAAACAAGCTTCTAAAAGGTTAGGTGTTCTGAGGCGCCTTCAGTATTTCTTCACTCCACCCCAGTTGCTTGCTCTGTATAGGGGTGTTGTTCTCCCCTGTATGGAGTATGCGTCACACATCTGGGGTGGTTCCACTCACACAGCTCTCCTGGAAAAGGTGGAGTCTAGAGCTTTTCGTCTTATCAACTCTCCTGCTCTCACTAATTCTCTCCAATCTCTTTCTGCCCGTCGAATTGTTGCGTCACTCTCTCTATACTATCGCTATTACAATGGACACTGCTCTTCTGAACTCTTCGTCGCATACCTCCTCCACTGAGAAAGGCTCGTGCGACTCGACTTTCTACACAGTCTCATCCTTTTTCTGTCCAACTCTCTGACCCCAGACTTAACCGCTATGCTCTGTCCTACATGTACTCTACTGGTAAAGTCTGGAACACACTCCTTTCATCTATTTTTCCAACTTCCTATGACTTACACACCTTCAAACGTCGTGTATCAGGTCACGTCTTCCTTTAATTTGACCAGGCTTCAGTCTTTCACCCTAACTCTGGTGGAATTTTAGTAGGCCTCTGGCCTTTGCCCACCAGAGGTGATATAAAAAAAATATATATAATATATATAATATATATATATATATATATATATATATATATATAAATATATATAATTATATATATATATATATATATATATATATATATATATATATATATATATATATATATATATATATATATATATATATATATATATATATATATATATATATATATATATATATATATATATATATATATATATATATATATATATATATATATATATATATATATATATATATATATATATATATATATATGCGCGTTTGAGTTCATGTGTTTGTAGTTATGCATATGAGTGTGTCACTGTGTGTAACAGAATATAAAGCTTTATTATCATTTGTCACTATAAGGCGAGAATTATTTATATTAAATAAACAAAAAATGTTCCTTAATCAAAGTTCATTAAAAATTCTCTGCATTTTAAAATAAAAAATTATTTTCATTAAAATTATTAACATCTTAACTTAATATATTATGTTACCATCTAAACCTTACAAGAATATATCTAACAAAAGTAAATATAACATAGATTATTTTCCCTTACTATAATAACAATAAAAATTAACTGGTTCTTTAATTCATATTTCGTACCAGCATGTTATAGTTTTAGACTTATCAGTAGTACTGACTCCAAATTAAAGACAAGAGTTTAAGTTTTTGTAAGTACGGGTGTGACTCCATATTTATAGACTAATAAAGGTGTGATGATAAAGTTTCTGTCAGCTTCTTTTATGCAATATTTGGTTATTTATTTAGTTATATTTTATATCTATTTTAAAATGAAGGTACTGTATCAACGGAGCCTGGCGTAGGAGTTGTTTATGTTAATTACGGTGAAATCGAAGATTTTGAGAGACTCGCAGAAATCGGAATCAACGTGACTGGACATATTGTAATAGTACGCTATGGAGAGATATTTAGAGGAAATAAGGTATGTTATCAACAAATTTGGGAAGTTTTATGATTTTTAAAATGTTTCAGAAGAGACGATTGATCTTGGCATCTATATGCTACATTAAAAATGATTTTAAAACCTTTCCGGAATGTTTAATGCTAGAAACGGAGAGTCATACTTCTATTTTAGGTTTTTTTTCAGCAGTTACTTCTGTTTTCCTATAAAAGTATTGAACCATTTCTTCAGTCGTGTACGGTTTTCCTTTTAGTTTGAAATAAGCTTGAGTTTCTTATTAAATGTATCTTTGCATTTATTGTATTTAATTTCGGTTTCGATTAAAAGTAGAAACTCGAGCACTGTGACATTTTATTTTCAAGCATATGAATCTATAATATGAATAATGTTCCCTCATCATTACTTTATAATAACATCCTTCCAAAACATTCATTATGTTGAATTTGTTCCTTTTTCATATTTTTTCAACACATACACAATAGTTTAACCGGCTTATATATACTAGTATTTTTCTTTGTAAATGCAGGTGTATCATGCAGAGAAATTTGGAGCTAAGGGGATTATAATTTTTAGTGATCCTGAAGACGTAGCAGCAGAAGGTATTTCTCCAGAAGATGTTTATGATAATTCTTGGTGGCTTCCTGGTACAGGAGTACAAAGAGGTTCAACTTATCTTGGAAGTGGAGATTCGTTGACTCCAGGGTGGCCTTCGACAGGTATTACTCCTTATTAAGTAAGATTTACTGTGAATAAGAATATAATTTCGATTTGATGAGCACCATTGCTCTCAAAGAAATTATGTTTATGTTCCAGGTCATATCTTTCTTCTTTTCGCTTACTTCAGATTTTGAAATTCTTTTCTCTTAATATATGAACGTGCATATACATATGTGGGGTTAATGTGGGTTTCAATTCCTTCTCATTTGGGAAGGACAATACATGAAATATTTTATCCCTTTTATTAACATGTAAAAATATTCTACAGCGAAAAAAAGAATATTTAAACATTCTTGTTATCTCAATTGTTCTTTGTCTAAATTTTCAATCATTCATAGCTATATTGATATCTCTAGTGAGAAGCCTGTTGATCAATTTACTAATTTAAGGAAAAAAATTATTATATTTTTTTTAAAATTTAACTTTGAAAAAAGCATGCGTAGAAAAGGTAGTAGATTATGAATTGTCAATTTACCTAGGGCATTTGCCGCTGAGGGAACCTATAGAAAGAGACAAAGCTCCAAAGTCGAGTCTCAAAGATAAGGAATAAAATGATTTGGAAAGAAATACAATTTATAAATCTTTTGATCCATTGGCTCTACCATAACTAAATTACTTGATGAAACCGAATGTGAAACATATTCCATTCAAAGGCGATGGAACCCTTGTCTAGTTGAAGAAACTGAGAAGAGGAAAAATAATCTCACAATCTAAAAAGAACACTCAGCTTCTTTGAGGAAGCCTTAATAACCTTTGCAATACGAGATTTACAAAGTATATTTTTATATATGTTAAGGTCAAGAGTGTTTATATTGTCAACAGAAAAGACGGGAACAACATAGAAAGAAACAGAAAAGTTAGGTAGTGTCTTTGAAAAGGAAAACTGTAGGAGTTGATTATATAAAAAATGAAATTCAAAAGGTTGAGACCACCTCCACCGGGAAATTCTATCCATTTAGCAAGAAAAGAATCGAAAAGATAAGATGGGTGGCAACTCTAGAAAAAAATTAGGAACAGATTGAAAGGGAAATGTAGAAGATAAAACAAAACTACCCGGAAAACATAGATCTCCCCATCGATATGACCGATAGATATGGAACGATTTAGACATAAGAAAACAGAAAAGGAAACATAATTGGGAGTAGCTTGCCATTTCATATCAAGTCAAAGGCCTTGAATATATCAAAACGCCACCACTCATTTCTCCATATAGTCCCTTAGGACAGAAGACCATAAATCAGTAAGATAAAATATATTACTATCTGATCTCAAGCCTTGAAAGACGTACTGACGATCGGAATGGAGACAATAAGATTCCAGATGATCTAAGATATTAAAACTGAAAACTATTTCGAAAGATCTTAGATAGAATTCAAGTGAAAGCTATAGGGCAATAGTTAGAGGGTTCAGATTGGCTTTCCATCTTCAGATATAGGCTTGACACATACGTGCTTCCAACAATGAGTTAAAGTGCTAGTACTAGGGCACAGAGGGTATAGTTTAACGAAGGACGGAAATAGCCCAGAATACAGTCCCTTAAAACTCTGGAAGGAATGCCATCCAGGACGCTTGCCTTTATAATCAAATGCAGTCACAGTAAGAGTATGAAACATCTGAGAGGGCAAAGAGTATGAGTAGTACTGCCAGAGTGGTCTAGTGTTGAATTAGAAGAAAGCAGGAGACCTACATATCTCGTACTGAAAGTGTAAAAATATTCAACAGTTTTTTTATGCAATAATAATAATAATAATAATAATAATAATAATAATAATAATAATAATAATAATAATAATAATAATAACAGTGAATTTACAGAAGTTCTTAGAGATATTTTTGACAGGAAACCAGAAAAAAATTTCAATCGGAGGAACAAGAAAATCAGCGCACTTTAATTTTCTAAAAGTCTGCCTTGGTAGCCTAGTGACATCCCTGCAACAAATCCGATTAGCAAGTGTGATTGGAGGTCTATAATTTTTCTACTTCGATACACTTTCCTTTAAATTGAAAAGTAACAGATCAAACACGATCGAGCCATGGATTTTGAAATGAGAAAGATATAGTCGAAGAATTAATGAATTCATCTCATTACCAATTACAATCCCTATCTTTTCTGCAGAAATCGAAGTGTCTTCAAAGACAACAATCATTCCGTGGATAGTTAGCGTAGAAACAGCGCAAATCCTCCCAGTAAGCCAGATTGAGTTGTGAGAAAATAAGTGAATGACAGAGTGAAGTGCTTCTTAAAAAGTTTTAAAGTTAATACATAAATGATTAATAAAATGTGTATCGAAACCAACATTTATTTTGTAACGGTTTAGTTCCTTTTTAGTCTATAATTTTATGAGTTTTCTTATAAGCTATATTGTAAAAAATAACAACCAAATTAATGAAATATAATTATGAACAAATATCGCTTTTATTTTTTTAAAAAAATGATAAAAAAAAAATAAATCTCCTTTTAAAAAATCCTACTCCATGGACTGACTTAAAAATATGTCATATCATTCATTCCACAATTTATTTAAATTTATTCGAATGTTTATTCTACAAGATTCTTTCAAATATTTGCAAATCATATATTTTTATTGTTTGTTCTAGAACATGCTTATAGACTTTCCGAAGACGAAGCAGCCCTTCCTAATATTCCATGTCAACCTATTGGTTATGCCGATGCTATAGAGATCCTCAAGTAAGTATTAGAGTCAAATATTGTCAACCGGTTCTCCTAAGAAAGGATGACTTGTTTAGGAGATACTGATTTTCTAAAAATCAAAAAATTTATTGTTATTATTATTATTATTATTATTATTATTATTATTATTATTATTATTATTATTATTATTATTATTATTATTTTCTCTTCCAATTTTCCCTAGGATTTTTGTTCTATTTGCTGACCTGTTTCTTCCGCCAACTTCGGATATCATCCGAGTTTGGATTCTAGAAGATGAATAATTTATCTTAAATGTTAAATCAAAAGTTATTTAAGATTATAAATTTTGAAAAATTATTAATAAAGTAGATATTAGTTTTTGAGCTCCACATGAGGAGTTCCGAATTTAAAATAATTGGAGTAAACGTCGATATGTCCCATCTGTCAATCAATTAGTCACACAACCAGTAAATATCGACGTACAGTCAGACCCGAGTAAGTAAACTGGCATACGGTGGTGACTAACTGAAAGGGCATTAGCCGTCTGCTTCAAGATTTTAAGTCAAAATATAGGGATTACAAATTTAAAGTAGGATAAGCGCTGGTTTGATAATCTGTCAATCAACTAGTCGTGTAACCAATAAATGTCGACGTACAGTCAGACTCAGGTAAATAAATTAGGACTCAAAGGACTAACCGAAAGGGCATCAGCCGTCTGTTGAAAGATATTTGGAGGATTTCATTATTAATTTTGTTGTGAAGCAAGCAATAGTAAAAGTTGGAAGAAGCTGGTTATCTTGACAACAATAACTAACTTTTGGTTCACCATTGAAAATAAATTATTCATCTTCTAGAATCCAAGCTCTGATGATGTCAGAAGTTTGTGGTCAAAACCTGTCAGCAAATAGAAGAACGAAGTTAAAAAAGGAAAAATCCTCTGGAAAATTGGAAGAGAAATTTCAACTGAAATTATTGTCATTATCATTTATATTATTATTATTACTCCGTCACTTTTTAAGGAAAAAAAATTCCTCCACTTTTTTTTTTGTGGTTAAAATAATGAATATTTTATTATTATTATTATTATTATTATTATTATTATTATTATTATTATTATTATTATTATTATTATTATTATTATTATTATTATTATTATTATTATTATTATTATTATTACTTATTTATTATTATTATTATTATTATTATTATTATTATTATTATTATTATTATTATTATTATTATTATTATTTATTATATTTATTATTATTATTATTATTATTATTATTATTATTATTATTATTATTATTATTATTATTATTATTATTATAAAAATGTTTATTATTATTTTTGCAATGGCAATAAATCTACGGTATAAGTTTGGTCATTTAGGAGGCGGAGCCCGACGATGTTTACGCAAACCTAAACCTTTGGGTTTAGGCGCTGCTTCAGTGACGCTTATTATTATTATTATTATTATTATTATTATTATTATTATTATTATTATTATTATTATTATTATTATTATTTTTATTGTTGTTGTTGTTGTTGTTGTTGTTCTTATTTTGCTGTTGTTGTAGTTCCACATAAATTTTAACATATGAG
>SEYY01021820.1:67500-75000 GCA_009176605.1 Armadillidium nasatum
AATTTAAATTTTGATTGTGTTTTAAAATAGAAATTTATAAAATTTAATTTGTGCTGAAGACGAACCCAGATACGGTAAAACGTTCACAGTGTATGAAATGAATATGAGGAAACCCTTAGTATTGGCTTTAACCTTTCTAATTAAATTAAGGTTCACTAGGAAAGAATCTATTTTAACTATATATATATATATATATATATATTATATATATATATATATATATATATATATATATATATATATATTATATATATATATATATATATATATATATATATATATATATATATATATATATATATATATATATTATATATATATATATATATATATATATATATATATATATATATATATATATATATATATATATATATTATATATATATATATATATATATATATATATATATATATATATATATATATATATATATATATATATATATATATATATATATATATATATATATATATATATATATATATATATTATATACTAACCTCTGATCTATCTCGCATTTTTAATTGGGTCAATGAAAACATGGTCGTTTTCAATGCCTCAAAAACTCAATTTCTTCATCTCTCTACTCGACACAATCTTCCACACAACTATGATATCTTCTGCGAAAACACACAACTCAAACCTTCATCTCTCTTTAATATTCTTGGTGTTTCTTTTTCTTGTGATCTTCCTTGGAATGATCACATTATTTCTCTTTCTAAACAAGCTTCTAAGAGGTTGGGTGTTCTGAGGCGCCTTCAGAATTTCTTCACACCACCCCAGTTGCTTGCTCTGTATGGAGTGGTACGCCTCACACATCTGAGGTGGTTCCACTCATACAGACTCTTCTAGAAAAGGTGGAGTCTAGGGATTTTCGCCTTATCTAATCTCCTGCTCTCACTAATTCTCTCCAGTCTCTTTCTGCCCGTCGAATTGTTGCGTCACTCTCTCTATACTACCGCTATTACAATGGACACTGCTCTTCTGAACTCTCTCGTCACATACCTCCTCCATTGAGAAGGGCTCGTGCGACTCGTCTTTCTACACAGATCTCCTACTTTCTCTTATCCAACTCTCTGACCCCAGACTTAACCGCTATGCTCAATCTTACATTGTACTCTACTGGTAAAGTCTGAAGCACACTTCCTTCATCTATTTTCCCAACTTCCTATGACTTAATCACCTTCAAACGCCGTGTATCAGGTCATGTCGGCCATTAATTTGACCAGGTTCCCGACTTTCCCATTATCTCTGGTGAATTTAGTAGGTCTCTGGCCTTTACCCACCAGAGTTGAAAAAAAATTATATATATATATATATATATATATATATATATATATATATATATATATATATATATATATATATATATATATATATATATATATATATATATATATATATATTATATATATATATATATATATATATATTTGTGATGGCACGCGCATTCGTGTCCTCATCAAAATTGATATTCGCATTAACATCAGCATACAAGTGCGCTCACACACACACACACATGCACTCAATACATATTCTTCAAGGTCTATTTTAAATGTGAAATCCTTATCTTTTTTTTCGGCTTATAATTTAAATTGTGCATAATATTAATTTCAATACCAATAACTCTTATATTTAATATTTGCCTTCACACATTTTTTCATTTTTATTATCATTATTATTATTATTGTTATTATTATTATTATTATTATTATTATTATTATTATTATTATTATTATTATTATTATTATTATTATTATTATTATTATTATTATTATTATTATTATTATTATTATTATTATTATTATTATTATTTATTATTATTATTATTATTATTATTATTATTATTATTATTATTATTATTATTTTATTATTATTATTATTATTATTATTATTATTATTATTTAAATATTTAGTGAATTGCAAGTGAGAGCGATAAATGATCAGATGATGAAACTAGAACAAATATTCCTCATTCCAGAAGGACTTCCTGGAAGGCCAACAGTGAGGTAAGTTAAGGAAGAGTAAGATCAGGTTTTCTTGTAATAACTGATTCGGTTATATCTCAATTTTAGATATAAATAGCGAAAATATAGTAATCAGCTAGTCAGCCCCAATTTATCGGATTTTTATCTTTTACCAATTTTTATTTTTGTCACCAATCTTTACACTACAAAGAGGTTTTAATATCATACTCCAATGTTTTATGTAAATGAATTATATTAAAAGTGATGTAGCAAAACTTTACCAAGAAACTACAAGCTACTAATATTCTACGGGTTTTCGGATCCAAAGTTTTCTGAATTATTAAACTTTACAGTGAAAGGTTAGTACTTTAGAGGCATCATTTTCTCTAAGGAGCTAAATAATCCTTTGACAATAACGATAACAATAACAATAACATAACAATAATAATATAGAAAAATTAAGTAAACTGGATCAAGAAGATCACGATTTTCGACAAACCACTAAAGATTGTCTGAGTATGATTTAGTACATTCATCCTCACCTTCAAGTTCAGAATGAGATCAGAAGACAAGAGAGTGTGGGAATGCTCTTGCGAAAGATGCTCTTAGTGTCACTTTATATTTCAGGTCTTTCTTGGTTGGAGTTTTGTGATAATGAAATTAGCATATGTTACGTATTTTGTGTGCATAAATTTACATATTTGTTTGTAAATCTTCAACTTCAGTAAGGCACATTTTAGACCTCTTAGTATAATCTGTATTTCCTTATGATCAATAAAATGAAACAAATTTCTTCTGAGACAAGAAAACGCCAAAAAATAAGCTTCAGCGGCACTTTCAGGAGATGAATTTATCTTCGGCTTGAGCAGTCAGTTTTATGATGAAATAAACTCCCATCTTTTTTTTCCTTTTTTTTTTAAGTTCACATCTCACGGGCATTGCCCTATTCGAGGAGAGGAACTTTTCTAGGTAGTATATACCTAGGATCCCGAAGTGGGATCGAACCGGCGCCCTCAAGCACGTGAGTCAATGACCCTACCGTTTGAGCCACGGTATAGACGGCATGAAATATCATTAAAGAAAAGAGTCTTGGTGTAGAAATATGATTAAAGAAAAGAGTCTTAGTTTTAAAATAGTCTTCAAGGGTTAAAATTTGGCCTCTTCGGATCAGACCCAACACCTCAAAATAAGAGTATGAAAATAAAAATGGAAGTTGTCAGAGTACGAGAAAAGAATACATGTAAATTAAAATATTTTCCCAGGTTTTAACATTAGAAATCAATTAAAATTGTAAAATTTCATGAGTTATTTTCTTTGAAATATTCATTTTAACCCTTTTTTAAATGGTTTAAATAAATGGAATTTTTGCTTCAAAAAATAAGAAATGAATATGTTGAGGAACCCCTTGAAAATGAATAAAACATTGATTATAAAAGTACTTTCATATCATTTCATGTCTATCCTTAGCGTTCCTTTAATTATCTCCAAGAAAGACGTTTTATCTATTATGTAAGGGTTTGTAAATATAATAACGAAATACTAATATAATCATTCAAATTCACTCACATCTTAACAATGATATTGCTGAACATCAAAAGTCGTAACCAAGTCTTTTTAGAGGTGGGTTTAAGTCTTTGAATGGGAGAAATGCTTCCTAATTTGGAAAGATAATTTTGGAATTTGTTTTCAAAATAATCTAATATTAAATATTATAAATATTTTATTAACTTGTTACAGAAATGCTGCTTTTGCTCAAAGTCAGTTCGATAAATATTCTTCAAGCGGCTTCCCAGGATTTACGGATTTACTGTATGACTTTGACTCTTTGAACCAAACGGAGCAGCAATCCAGAACAAAACAAATCAAACGCTATATTTCAGACCTCACAATAATGACAGATAGAGCTGCAGCTTTCCTAGAAGACGTGTATTTGATATAAAATAGATAAAAGTGGTTTGGTTTAGAAAATTAACTAGGCCTTCCAAATCTTATCTTTTTAAACATTTGCATAAGTTAGAATTCATATTATATTAATTTTTATCAGAACATCTGTTTCTTTTATCAAAATAATAGTAATGACAATACAAATGTTCTCATATTTCTGAATTTTATTAAGAATAAAGTGAAACTTTAATTTTTATACTTAAAAATAAAAGTAATAAAAAAAATTTATAACTTCTAAATGTTCACAAACAAATCGTTTCATTTTCCTATAACAAATTTCCCCTGCATGAAATGGAAAGTCAAGACAATTTTTTATTAATAGAATAAATAGAATATGTGGAAGACTAAACTTTATTACTCTATAGATTTGAAATTGATAATTTGGCAAGTTAAGTTCCAGTTTTGTTTTGGTGGAGGAAAGAAATGCCAATTAAGAAAGGGGGAAACAGGGTTTTCTTTTGAATATTCCATCTCAAATTGAAAAAATGCTTAACGAATAAAAAATGAAAAAAATAAAAAATAAAAAAATCAACTTGACCCCCTGCCCGCCCTTCACCAATGAGAGGAAGTCTTGACTAATTCGTGAGGATATATATATATATATATATATATATATATATATATATATATATATATATATATATTATATATATATATATATATATATATATATATATATATATATATATATATATATATATATATTATATTATAATATTATAATGAATTAAAGAGTACTAAGTCACTCGCACTCTGATGCTGTTATAAATTTTTTAAACCACAAGGATAAAACAATAAATTGGTAAAAAGAGGAGACGTTGATAATAAAACATTAAATAGGAAAAGAATAGAAGTAAGGTTAAATTTAAAACGACGCAATATTTCAGAACTGTGGACAAAAGTTCTCTTATTAAGGGGAATTGAAGAAATAGCAATTGATAATTGAGCTTGAAAAGATAATTTTAGCCCACAGTTCTGAAACGGGTGAAACCTGAGCCACCCCAGATATGAGAGCAGTGCACCATACAAGGGAGGATGAGGCCCTTGTATAATTGGAGTAATAGCGAAGAAGAGAAAAATTTTCGCAGTCTAAACAGAACTCCAAGCTTCTTTAAAGCGGCCATAGCAACCACTGTGATGAGGTTTCCAAGACACTTTTTTGTTTATGTGAAGGCCAAGGATGTTTATATTGTCAACAGGAGAGACGGGAGAACCATTGAAAGAAATAGAAAAGTTAGGAAGTGTCTTTGAGAAAGAGAATTCAAGAAAATAATCTTTTAGAGATAAATTTCACAAGGTTGAGACAACCCCACTGGGAAATTCTATCCAGATCTGCAAGAATGGAATCGGAAAGATGAAGACGAAAAGCAACTCTAGATGCAAAAGAGGAAGCAGATTTGAAATGAGAAGAAGAATGGAGGGATGAGTCTTCGGCATATGAATCGATAGGATTAGATAAACAGCTGACAAGATTATTAATGGAAAGTAAGAATAGAGTAGGAGAAAAGACAGAACCCTGAGGAACACCATTATTGACAGGAAGTGAAGTATAAGTCGCTCCATGAACAACAATCAAATGGAACGAATTGAAAGAAAGCTAGACGTATAGGTGACAATTCAAGTGGTAATCCGTTTAAAAATAACCTTTCTTAATGAAATGAATTATATATTATATATATATATATATATATATATATATATATATATATATATATATATATATATATATATATATATAATATATATATATATATATATATATATATATATATATATATTTTTTTTTTTTAGTGATGCCATCCCCATCCGCATCCGCACTTTCATAAATTCAACATCCGCATTCGCACTTTCGAAAATTCAACATCCGCATCAGCATCCGCATCCGCAAATGAGGAAATATGACATGCGATTCATTATATATATATATATATATATATATATATATATATATATATATATATATATATATATATATATATATATATATATATATATATATATATATATATATATATATATATATATATATATATATATATATATATATATATATATATATATATATATATATATATATATATATATATATATATATATATATATATATATATATATATATATATATATATATATATATATATATTTCTTCTTAAGACGTCTTTGCTGCTTCTTTAAAGCTTAATACTAAGAAGGCGTACTGTACTGATGGTATCCCTCCTGTGGTTCTCAAAACTTGGGCTTCAGAGCTTGCACCCTTCCTTGGTAAACTATTTCGTCTATTTCTTTCTACTTCAGCCTTCTCTTCTTACTAGAAACGTGCGCTCATTCAGTCTGTGACGAAAAAGGGGGACCCCTCTCAGCCCTTTAACTACCGTCTCATTTCTTTAACCTCTATTCTTTCTAAAGTTTTCGAATTTATCCTTAACAGGAAGATTTGGAAACATTTCAATTCTTCTAAGCTTATCTCTGATCGCCAGTATGGCTTTAGTAAGAAACGCTCTACTGGTGATTTTCTTTCCTTTCTCTCTGACTCTTGTTCTTTCGCTCTTCGTCATTTCGGTGAATCTGTTGCTGTCTCGCTGGACATATCGAAAGCTTTTGATAGAGTCTGTCGCAAAGGTTTGATTTCCATACTTTCCAATCCCCAACACTTTTTCTGCTTTCATTAATAACCTTCTCTCTCTTACTTCATTTCCTATCAACTCCTATGTCGATGACTCCACCTTTTATTACTCTTTTTAATTTGAAAGGCACCCTTCCCAACAACAGTTAATAGAGGCAAGGGAGGTAGCCTTGGGGCAACTGACCTCTGATCCATCTCACATCTCAAATTGGGACAGAGAAAGCATTTTTGTTTTCAGTGCCACCAAAACTAAATTCCTCCATCTCTCTGCTCGACACAATCTTCCACACAACAATATCTTCTTCGAAGACACACATCTCAAACCTTCATCTCTCTTAAATTTCTTGGTGTTTCTTTTTATGTGATCTTTCTTGGAAAGATCACATTACTTCTCTTCCTAAACAAGCTTCTAAGAGGTTAGGTGTTTTGAGGAGCCTTCAGAATTTCTTCACACCACCCCAGTTGCTTGCTCTTTATATGAGTGTTGTTCGCCCAGGTATGGGAAATACAGCACACATCTGTGGTGGTTCTACTCATAGAGCTCTTCTCGAAAAGGTGGAGTCTAGGGCTTTTCATCTTACAAAGGCTGAAGGCGGAATTACGGTATGAAATTTTCACTTTGTATTAAATGAGTATGTGGAAACGCTTGATACTAACCTTTCTAATTAGATTAAGTTTCTCTAGGAAATAAGCTATCTAAACTTTATATATATATATATATATATATATATATATATATATATATATATATATATATATATATATATATATATATATATATATATATATATATATATATATATATATATATATATATATATATATATATATATATATATATATATATATATATATATATATATATATATATATATATATATATATATATATATATATATATATATATATATATATATATATATATATATATATATATATATATATATTGTAAATTGGTGTGCT
>SEYY01021820.1:85000-92500 GCA_009176605.1 Armadillidium nasatum
TATATATATATATATATATATATATATATATATATATATATATATATATATATATATATATATATATTATATATATATATATATATATATATATAATATATATATATATATATATATATATATATATATATATATATATATATATATATATATATATATATATATATATATATATATATATATATATATATATATATATATATATATATATATATATATATATATATATATATATATATATATATATATATATATATATATATATTATGCTTAAAATATGATTGATCAAGGCGAAAAATGGAAAACGTTTATAGGTATGATCTTGACAAGTTTTGCTTTTATATCAAGTCTAGTGCAAGATACATCTGGACAAGAGACAAATAAGTAAGTATGAGATATTGTCTTGAAATTTAAGAAGATTTTTAAGAATTTTAAAGTATTTTTATGTTGGCTTTTTAGTTATTTTTTTTTCTTTATGAATTTGATGATGAAGATACCAATTTTGTATGGTAATTACTGAATACCTTTTGTGTTTATTATTTGAGCTTACAAGCGAAGACCTTTTATCTTCATTTTTTTTTAAATACTGAGAATAAATATGCTAATAAAAATGTTTACTATATCAAATTAATAATTTTTATGTTCAGCAAAGCACAATTCAGTTTCTAAAAGTTTAAGCTGAAATATCATCGTTAAATGTTTTAATAGTTTTTTTCTTTCTTAGCGATGGAATTGTTGTAGAAGATAAATGGCAGAAGGAAATGAATATGATTGATGAAATGATAAACAGATTTGATAGAGATAATATGAAGGAAACTCTACGGTAAGTTTTGAATGTTTTGCATATATGAAGAGAATATTTCAAACTTCCAAATTAAAAATATTACTAGATTTCAAAGTTATGAATTATAGTTTAATACCTGAAGCATTTTTAACTTCTCAGATGTTTATAATTGGGAATTTGGATGGCAATGGGACGTATATGATTGCTTAAAAAGCATAGGTATTATTTACTTTTTAAAGATATATCCATCAGCAGGCATTTGCTTTTTGATTTCAGATACCTATCTGAAAAACCTCACTTAGCAGCCTCTCCAAGAGACAATGAATTGGCAGAGTATGTCAAAACCAAATTTGAAGATGCAGGCTTTGATTCATCGGAACTTGTACCGTACAATGTATATTTATCCAAACCAAATCCAGAAAATCCAAATAAGGTAGGGTATACACTTCTCCAGAAGGTAAAGGAAAAATGTCATCTATCCGACCTAATTTTTTTTTCTTTTTTTCTGAGTTAAAGAGAGACATAATCTCAAGATTATCTGACCCCCTTTTACAGTTTATATCAATTTTATTTCATTTTAATGCCAATGATTAATGTATATCATATCTTTCGGTTGCTATTATTTTATCCCGAACCTGAAACCTAAGGAAGATTCTTTTCGTATTTCTTTTCTCTTGTTACCTATATCCCAAAGTCATTCTTAATATACTAAAACTTTTCTTAATCATTATCATGCTCAGTTCTATCGTTGAAATCTTTATAGGTATTCTTTTAAGATGTTCAATAAGACTCTTCTTTATAATGCCTGTAGTTTTTACAATGATGGATACAATCTCTACTACTTTAATCTCTGGTACTTAATCTCCTTTTCCCTCTCATTTGCCGATGCTCCCCAATCCGATGGTACTCCTACTCCCACATTCTAACACTTATTTTATGTTTTATCATGAATGATTAGGTCCGGTTTATTATTGGTTGCATTCATTGACATGAATATATTATAATCATATAGAAGTAGAAACTCTATTATTTTCTTCATTGTTGCTCGGGTTATGTTCCCAATGGTTTCTTGTAGCAACCGGTATATTATATTTTTCGGCAGAATATGTAATGTTTTAGTTGACATATTGTTGTGTCATACCGCACACAATCCTCTCTCTAGCAATATCTCACATCCATTCATATATGAACTACTGACTCTGATGAGTTCTTGCATGCACATTCGGCATTTGTCCGATATATTTTCCCCTTCGAAATGTTTCCTGAACCCGATTGTTCTTAGTGCTTGATCTTGTTCTGCTAATATGGTTCTTTCATATTTTTATTGCAATTATTTCATATTTATGGATTGTATCTATCAGTGGTACTACCATTCATCCTTTCTCTCTAGTTGCATGGATTCTCGCTACTCTTTGATTTTTGTACATCAATTTATGGTATGAATCATCTTCCACGTCATTACATCTAAATTATTTAAATCTTCATGCATCCAATTTGTTGCTCCAAAACTATATGACAGCACCGGAATAACTTACCTTAATGGCTTGAATTTTACTCTTTGGTTTCAGCTCTTTTTTTAATATTAATTTTAATTTTCTTCTATATTCTGTCTTAAAATTTCTTTTCATTATTAAGTTTTCTATTTTTTCTGATTTCAGTTCCAAGATACTTGTAAGTTCGTTTTTGCTTTAATTCTTTTATCTCATCTCCATTAATTATTATATCTCTGTTTCCGCTCTCCTACCTTTGTTTAGCACGAGGAAAGCTCACTTACCTAATCCAAAATCCATACAAATATAATTTGAAAATTCTTTCACGGTTTTTATCTGCTTGATAGTTTTTCCTTTGTTGGGGGCATACAACTTCAAGTAATCCATGTAGAATAAATGAGATATGATTTTTGGCTTCTTTTCATTTCTCGGGTTAACTCTACATCCGTTTCCTAATTCATTTATTAATATACTGAGAGTGTTTATACAGAGAAAAAATCGTTGTAATTATATTATTTATGAAACTCTATTCACAAATAGAAACACAGGTACACACAGAAATATACTTTCTTCTAATCTCTTCTGACGTACAACTGCCGTTTTGCATTTTTCTAAAGCTGAATTCTTAGCTCAAACTTTTGCCCCTAATTCCACCCTAGGCGATTCCGGAATAATTCCTCCACCTTCAACCCACTTCATCTCATTTATCCCTAAAATTATAATTTCTTCTAAAGATGTCATTTCTGCTCTCTCTGAGCTTAATACTAAAAAGGCTTTCGGTCCAGATGGTATTCCTCCTGCGGTTATCAACACTCGTCCTTCAGAGCTTGTACCCTGTCTTGGGAAACTATTTCGTCTCTCTCTTTCTACTTTGACCCCTTTAGCTGGAAAAGTGCACTCATTCAGCCTGAACTGAAAAAAGGGGGATCCCTCTCAACTCTCTAACTATTGTCCTACTTTTTTAACCTATAATCTTTCTAAGATTTTCGAATCTATCCTTAGCAGGAAGATTTGTAAATATCTCAATTCATCAAATCTTATCTCTGATCGCCAGTATGGCTTTCGCAAAGAACGCTCTACTGGTGATCTTCTTTCCCATTTCTCTGACTCTTGGTTCTCCGCCCTTCGGCATTTCGGTGAATCTTTTGCTGTCCAACTCTCTGACCCCAGAGTTAATCGGTATTCTCAATCTTAAATGTACTCTACTGGAAAAATGTGAGACACACTCCCTTTATTTATTTCCACAACTTCCTTTAACTTACACACCTTCAAACGCCGTGTATCGGGACATGTCGGCCATTAACAAACTACTATTCTGACAATTCTTTAACTCTGGTAGAATTTATTAAGGCCTTTTGCTTTGCCCCACCAGAGGATATATATATATATATATATATATATATATATATATATATATATATATATATATATATATATATATATATATATATATATATATATATATATATATATATATATATATATATATATATATATATATATATATATATATATATATATATATATATATATATATATATATATATATATATATATATATATATATATATATATATATATATATATATATATATATATATATATATATATATATATATATATATATATATATATATATATATATATATATATATATATATATATATATATATATATATATATATATATATTATATATATATATATATATATATATATATATATATATATATATATATATATATATATATATATATATATATATATATATATATATATATATATATATATATATATATATATATATATATATATATATATATATATATATATATATATATATATATATATATATATATATATATATATATATATATATATATATAGTATAACCTTAGATATGAATGGTGAAACAATCTTTGAGAGCCACTTCAAAGAAATACCAATACACGAAGGAGACGATGATCCAGATTTGGTACATGCTTTTAACGCCTACACACCTGCAGGTACAGCTATATATATATATATATATATATATATATATATATATATATATATATATATATATATATATATATATATATATATATATATATATATATATATATTATATATATATATATATATATATATATATATATATATATATATATATATATATATATATATATATATATATATATAATATATATATATATATATATATATATATATATATATATATATATATATATATATATATATATATATATATATATATATATATATATATATATATATATATATATATATATATATATATATATATATATATATATATATATATATATATATATATATATATATATATATATATATATATATATATATATATATATATATATATATATATATATATATATATATATATATATATATATATATATATATATATATATATATATATATATATATATATATATATATATATATATAATATATATATATATATATATATATATATATTATATATATATATATATATATATATATATATATATATATATATATATATATATATATATATATATATATATATATATATATATATATATATATATATATATATATATATATATATATATATATATATATATATATATATATATATATATATATATATATATATATATATATATATTTAAATCTTTGTAATTTAATGGTGTAACTACCTATTTACTGTGTTAATCATTAGACTAATCAAGGTGTGATGATAAAGTATCTGGCAGCCTTTTTATTATGCAATGCTTGGTTGTTTATTTATTTATATATTTATATCTATTTTAAAATGAAGGTACCGTTTCAACGGAGCCAGGCGTAGGAGTTGTTTACGTTAATTACGGTCAAATCGAAGATTTTGAGAGACTCACAGAACTCGGTATCAACATCACTGGACATATTGTAATAGTTCGCTTTGGGAAGATATTTAGAGGAAATAAGGTATGTTTTTTAACAGATAATGCTAGTTTTATAATTTTTAAGAAATTTTGAAAGATTATTAATTTCGCCATATATGTACTCCATTATAAATTAGTTTTAGAACCTTTCCTGAATGTTTTATGTTAGAATTGGAAAGCCATACATATAAGTTTCTCTCAGCAGCTTTTTGTTTTCCTCTAAAAGTGTTCAAGTATTTCTTCAATCGTATATATGGTTTTCTCTTTAGCTGAAGTAAGTTTTCCTTTCTTATTTAAAAAATCTTTTTTTTATATATATTGTTTTTAATTTTACTTTCGATTAATTAAAAGTATGAACTCGAGTACTGTGACGATTTATTATCAGATTTTGTTTTATATGAATAATGTTCTTTCAACATTACTTTGTAATAACGTCCTTCCAAAACATTCATTCTATTAAAATTGTTCCCATTTCAGAATGTTTTTTTCTTACATCCACAATAGTTTAAACTGTTATATATATACTTTTATTTTACATTGAAAAATGAAGGTTCAGAATGCTGAGAAATTTGGGGCGAAAGGAATTATATTGTATAGTGATCCTGAAGAAGTAGCAGCAGAAGGTATATCTCCAGAAGATGTTTATGATCAAACTTTGTGGCTTCCTGGTACCGGAATGCAAAGAGGTTCAACTTATACTGGAGAGGGAGATTCGTTGACTCCAGGGTGGCCTTCGACAGGTATTACTCCTTATTAAGTTAGATTTACTGTAAATAAGAACATAATTTTGGTTTGACGAACGCTACTGTTCTCAGAGAAATTTTTTTTATGTTCTAGAACAAATCTTTTCGTTGCTTTAAAATTTTGAAAATCTTTACTCTTGACATAAGAATACGGTGCACATTTTCGTAGTTAATGAGGATTTAACTCTCTTCTTATTTGGGAAGGACAATACATGAAATAGAAAACGCTTTAATTAATTTATAAAATTATAAATTAAGAGTAAGAAAATTAAAATTAATAAAATATGTATAGTAAAAAACATTCATTTTGTACCCGTTTAGATCCTTTTTAGTATATATTTTTGTGTGTTTTCCTAAAACCTATATTCCAGTATAGAAAAAAAAAAATAAAAAGATAAATTAATGAATTAATAAATGTGAAAAAATATTGAGTTCATTGTTTCAACAAATCACGCCCCTTTTAAAAAAAAAAATCTAGGTCACTGGACTTACTTAAAAATATTGTTTTGCATCGTTTATTTCCCAATTAGTTCAATTTATCAAAATGTTTTTCCTACAAGATACTTTCTAATATTTCTAATTAATATATTTGTTCTAGAACATGCTTATAGACTTTCTGAAGACGAAGCCAAGCTTCCTAAAATTCCAGGTCAACCTATTGGCTATTCTGATGCTATAGAGATCCTCAAGTATGTATTAGAGTCAAATATTGTCTCCCTTTTCTCCTAAAGAAAAGATGTTTGTGTAGGAGATAGTGGATTTTTTTTAAAAAATCAAGTAGTTTAATAATTATAGTAATAATAATAATAATAATAATAATAATAATAATAATAATAATAATAATAATAATAATAATAATAATAATAATAATAATAATAATAATGATAGTAATAATATAATTAAATTATGCTCAAATATTATCAACCTGTTCATCTTAAGTAAGATGTTTATATAAGAGTTGCAAGTCTTTAAAAAAAATTGAAAAAGTCAATATTATTATTATCATTATTATTATTATTATTATTATTATTATTATTATTATTATTATTATTATTATTATTATTATTATTATTATTATTATTATTATTATTATTATTATTATTATTATTATTATTATTATTATTATTATTATTATTATTATTATTATTATTATTATTATTATTATTATTATTATTAGATTTTTCTTATAAATTTTAACAACTAATCAGTTACTTTCAAACATCTAAAAGATAATTCTTCTTTTGAAATATTTTTTGTTTCAGGAGATTAGATGGCCCCGTTGCCCCTGAGGATTGGCAAGGTGGATATCCAAATTTCACGTACAAATTAGGTCCATTTTTCAACAGTCAAAATGGGAGCGTTTCCTTAACTCTCTCTACTCCATAATTCTGGAAAAATTGAGAAATCTTACAATGTGATTGGAATTATTAAAGGATGCATAGAGCCAGGTGTGTCTCAATAATTTTGCATTTCGGATTATAATAATAGATACTGATGTTGTTAGGTCTATTTAATAATGCAGCCTCCTCAATCAGATCGCTATGTATT
>SEYY01021820.1:95000-97500 GCA_009176605.1 Armadillidium nasatum
AAAATATTAATATTAATATTACTATTAATAAAATATTAATATTAATCACACATAATGAACAACTTTAAGGAAACAACTGATATGTTGCAGTTCTCTCTCTCTCTCTCTCTCTCTCTCTCTCTCTCTCTCTCTCTCTCTCTCTCTCTCTCTCTCTCTCTCTCTCTCTCTCTCTCTCTCTCTCTCTCTCTCTCTCTCTCTCTCTCTCTCTCTCTCATCTAAATGGAAGACGTTCATTTTCATGAATGTTACATAATTTATACTTTTCAAATAACTCCCCCCCCGACCTCGTATTAATATTTTGAACAATAAAAAGAATTACCAAGTAAAAGAAGTACAAGTATCCATTCCCTTAGTTTCCCTGCATTTACTTCAAGCAGTTGAGTAGAAGCATTCGTTTGACAAATTTCATAAATTAAAAAAAAAAAAATTTAATATATATATATATATATATATATATATATATATATATATATATATATAATATATATATATATATATATATATATATATATATATATATATATATATATATATATATATATATATATTCCAGTTGAGTTAGAAAATTCTAAATTGAAAATTTGAAATTTCTGTCTAAATTCAAAATGATAATATTCATATATATTATTATATATATTATATATATATATATATATATATATATATATATATTATATATATATATATATATATATATATATATATATATATATATACGCAAAAGCACACAATCAAACACACATATACAAACAAACAAACACGTTCACACACACAAACACAAAGCATAAACTCACAAACAAACATGAACATATATACAACACACACACACACACAGACACTCATGCGCATTAAATATAGTCTAAAAGATCCAACACAGAGCATGTCATTTAAATTAAGAGTCTGAAATTAAGAAATTCACTTTTTCGAATTTTCTTTTATTATTTTTTAGAACAATTTCAGTGATTATAATTCTTATTTTTCATATTTGATTTCGCTCATTTTTCCATTATTATTATTATTATTATTATTATTATTATTATTATTATTATTATTATTATTATTATTATTATTATTATTATTATTATTTATTATTATTATTATTATTATTATTATTATTATTATTATTATTATTATTTATTATTATCATTATAATTACCATTATTACTATTTATTTTTATTTTTATTATTATTATTTTTAGTATTATTTATTTATTTATTCATTTATTTATTTATTATTTAATTTATTTATTATTATTTTTTATAATTTTTATCATTAATATTATTATTATTATTATTATTATTATTATTATTATTATTATATTTATTTTATAATTATTTATTATTATTATTATTATTATTATATTATTATATTATTATTATTATTATTATTATTATTATTATTATTATTATTATTATTATTATTATTATTATTATTATTATTATTATTATTATTATTATTACTATTATCATTATTTTTATAATTTTTATTATTATTATTATTATTATTATTATTATTATTATTATTATTTTATTATTATTATTATTATTATTTGATTATTATTATTATTATTATTATTATTATTATTATTATTATTATTATTATTATTATTATTATTTAAATATTTAAACATTTAGTGAATTGCAACTACGAGCGATAAATGATCAGATGATGAAACTAGAACAAATATTCCTCATTCCAGAAGGACTTCCTGGAAGGCCATTAGTGAAGTAAGTTAAGGATGGTCAAGATCAAGTTATCTTGTAATAACTTATTTACTTATTGATCAATTTTGGATGTAAATAGCGAAAGGATAGGGAACTAATTAATATATATATATATATATATATATATATATATATATATATATATATATATATATATATATATATATATATATATATATATATATATATATATATATATATATATATATATAATATATATATATATATATATATATATATATATATATATATATATATATATATAATATATATATATATATATATATATATATATATATATATATATATAATATATATATATATATATATATATATATATATATATATATATATATATATATATATATATATATATATATATATATATATATATATATATATATATATATATATATATATATATATATATATATATATATATATATATATATATATATATATATATATATATATATATATATATATATATATATATATATATATATATATATATATATATATATATATATATATATATATATATATATATATATATATATATATATATATATATATATATATATATATATATATATATATATATATATATATATATATATATATATATGTTTTATTGGATTTTTCTCCTTTACCAATTTTTATTTTGTCACTATTTTTACAATTCAGAGAGGTTCTAACATCATACTTCAGTGTTTTATATAAATGAATTAATAGGGTAATGTTTACATGACAAAAAAATCGATCCGTCAAACTA
>SEYY01021820.1:102500-110000 GCA_009176605.1 Armadillidium nasatum
ATTTTTTGTGCATTATAAATATTAGTGAAATATATTTTAGGTACGAGTAATAAAATATAATTTGTAATTAAATTTATGAAAAAAAAATTTCCAAGAAATGAAAATGTGAATCCAATCAGAGCGTTTATATATATATAATTTAAATACGATTTAAATTAGGCTTCTTTTCATTCATATTATATATATAATATATATATATATATATATATATATATATATATATATATATATATATATATATATATATATATATATATATATATATATATATATATATATATATATATATATATATATATATATATATATATATATATATATATATATATATATATATATATATATATATATATATATATATATATATATATATATATATATATATATATATATATATATATATATATATATATATATATAGGGTTCTATATTGGAGTTTGAAATATGGTTCATTAAGGAGAAAAAAAGGAAACCAATGATACTTGTGATCTTAATTTTGACCACATTTGCTTTTATATCAATCGAAGGGCAAGACACGTCTGGGCAACAAATAAATAAGAGAATATTATCTTATGAAATGTAAGAAATATTTAAAATTTTTAGTGTTTTTTATGTTAGGCGTAATAAATATTTCTTGTTGCATTTTTTATGGTTTTATTGATGAAGGTAAAAACGTTTTGTTAGTTTACTGAATACTTTTCACGTTTACCTATTTGCATTTTCTAGAGAAAATATTGTTTTAGTTATTTTCAATTTAAATTCTCAAAAGGAAAAAAATAATATAAATGTTCAATGATTTTTCTTTAAAGTTTTGTAAAATATTTCGTTCAACATAACTCTCTCTCTCTCTCTCTCTCTCTATATATATATATATATATATATATATATATATATATATATATATATATATATATATATATATATATATATATATATATATATATATATATATATATATATATATATATATATATATATATATATATATATATATATATATATAGTATATATTTTATATACTTTTTAAAAATCTATGCAGTAAAATCATTGATATATCTTTTATATTTTTACCCTTCTTAGTAACGGAATTGAAGTGGAAGAAAAATGGCAGAAGGAAATGTTTATGGTTAATGAAATAATCAGAAGATTTGATAGAGATGATAGGAGAAACACTCTACGGTAAATTTTCGAAGTTTTTGAAATGTAATAAAAAAAAATTTCAAATTTTCAATTAAATTTCAAAATTGAGAAAAATAAATTAATCCTTTTAGCATTTTTAACTTCTGAGAAGTTAAATCAAATATATGGAAATTGGAACTTAGTTGTGGATGAAACATATATCGATTACAGAAGTAAATTTAAATTATTTAACGGGATTAATATTTTCATTTCAGATACCTTTCTGAAAAACCTAACATAGCAGCCCCTCCAAGAGACAATGAATTGGCAGAGTATGTCAGAACCAAATTTGAAGAAGCAGGATTTGATTCATCGAAACTTGTACCATATAATGTATATTTATCCAAGCCAAATCCAGAAAACCCGAATAAGGTAAAATCACAGTATATATATATATATATATATATATATATATATATATATATATATATATATATATATATATATATATATATATATATATATATATATATATATATATATATATATATATATATATATATATATATATATATATATATATATATATATATATATATATATATATATATATATATATATATATATATATATATATAATATATATATATATATATATATATATATATATATATATATATATATATATATATATATATATATATATATATATATATATATATATATATATATATATGCAAGATATATCAATATACTATACAGTATTCATTCAACTCCATAATTTTATGTATCGTAAAACTTAACCGTGAAAACCCGATATTTTCTTTTGATTTAGCATTTTATCTATTTTGTAAATGATCAATCATTTCTTTTTATTCCTCTTATGAAGCAAGAAGAGTATCTTATAAAGACATAAATCGAATTTAAATATAATAATTCTTAAATAAATTGCTTTTATAAATATCCGAAAAAGTGTTCAAATAATTTTTTAACTTTTTTTATTTTTCTTTGTTATTCAAATTTAGACTTAATTCACCAAATATTTTTTATTATTAAAATCGTTCCAACAAAATAACTAAATATAATGAAAAATGTAAACATAAAATCATTAGTGATTCTAGGATCCATAATTTTAGAAAAAACTTGAAAATAATCAAGCTTTTCAGAAGAGTTAGTTTTTTCTTTCGTTTTATGTGGAAGAAATTTCTTAGTCTCATTTTTCTTGTAAGTTTTAGTAAAGTTTTTAAATACATCTTGAAGAAATGCGTTATTAGGGCTTGCTGAAAGCATTTTGAGAACTTTTGAAGAGTTCTGATTACGTCTAGGGACTTTTATTGTGAATCTGGAGTATGAACTTACTATTACGTTTTGTAAAGTGGGCCTAATTTGATTCTGTTAAGAAATAATTTCATTTACAGTTCTTTTTTACCTTTTATCTAAGTTCTTCGTTGTAATATTGTTCAAGGTCTAACTTTATTATTCTTTGTTCCTTTTGTTTCGAACGTTGTGTTCGTCCAGAAAACTGAGAGAATGCTTATTTTATTCCATTTTCTTCCAATTTTCTACTTTCTAATTTCCTAATGACAAAAGATTGAGGCCTGTCTTATCAGCTAGTCTATTTCCTTGCTTTTACTTTGAACCTTAGGAGGGAACTTGCAATTTGTCTCTGTAACTTTACGTCATCTGCATTACAAATGCTTCGGTTATTATTTTTTGTGTCATTTTGCCATTTTGTTTTGCTTTCTGTTTATTCGTGGGATGGAAACCTTTGTTTAGAGACGCGTTGTTCTACGAACTTAATTCTTAGCTTTAAGATTTTAAATACATGCAAATAGAAAGTTAAAACACAAGGCATGTGTAATAAATTTAAACTAAATATATATAAAACTACATGTCTCTAATTCATGAGACTAATATATTCTCCAACTTAAACTCTGCTGTTGCTGAAACCCTACCTCTGATAATCATACTATAAAAGAACAAGTAGATTTCTATTAATGTAAAAAAATAATAATAATAAATAAATAAATTTGAATCACATAATTTATAGAAATATTTATTTTGTCTATTGAAGGATAGAAAATATTCAACGTTTCAAATTTTGAGCTTCAGATTTCTGGTTTAAAGTTTTTTAAATATTTGTGCATAAATAATAGTTTATATAATTATAATATATAATAATTATATATATATATATATATATATATATATATATATATATATATATAATATATATATATATATATATATATATATATATATATAATATATATATATATATATATATATAAAGGATAGGGGGAAAAAATCTCAATTTTTTAACATAAAACTTTAATGAGATAAAACTAAAATAATAACCAAAACACTCAAAAATTAATAATAATAATAATAATAATAATAATAATAATAATAATAATAATAATAATAATAATAATAATAATAATAATAATAATAAGTAATAATATAACAATAATGATAATAACAATAATAATAATAATTTTTTTTTTTTTTTTTTTTTTTTTATACTCTACACCATATCCCGCAAATGCAGGGTGGTGTCGGCTGCAGAACTTCATATTCCTGCAGCCGTACTTGGGAAGGAAAAAAAAAAACTGGTTTAAAAGGTTCCCAGCCTTTAGAACCAGGCGAAGAATAATTCCTCATTTGTTCTGACTACGTCGAAATACCAATCCTTTTCTACCAGAAGTTATCTAGAAGTTTCAATTAAAAATTTTATTGCTTCACGGACGATTTTGATTTAAAATTATTTAAAAGACCTCTTCCAAAAATTTTGTTGCTTCACAAATGATTTTGATTTAAAATTACTAAAAGACCTCTTTCGAAAATTTTGTTGCTCCTCTTGATAGTTTAAATATTAATTTTGAATCGACTTATTTTAATTCCAAATGTTAAATTCAATAAAATTTTAAATATTTTCTTCGACTAATAAAATTTTTCAATTACTTCTAAATAATAATCTGGATTCTTGCATTCAATCTAATCTTTTCTTTCTTCAGACGAAAAGATCTTCAACACTTCGTCAGAAGACCACAGACCACCCTTCCAATCCTCTCTCTGGCTCTTTACTATTCTTCTTTCCCAGCTGTTTCTAACACGTCCGAATTCCACCGTAGTCAGCTCATATAATAATAATAATAATAATAATAGTAATAATAATAATAATAATAATAATAATAATAATAATAATAATAATAATAATAATAATAATAATAATAATAATTCATTTCTACACATTTTTATTTACAAATGTATAAAAATAAACAAAAAAAATACAAAAAAACTGCAATCTTATTAGTGTCTTTTTTTTAATTTCTTTTAAATGAAATTTTGGGCATCAAATATTCTTGACTATTCTGAAACATTTTAAAAGAAACTGAAAATTCTTGAGAGATTCAAAAAAAGTATCTAGTTTAAGTATAAGGCGAGACCATTACAAGAGTTCTCGACGAACGGATGTGCTCTTCTTGAAATCGTGATGGACTGAAGGACAGCATTTTGAGGAATGATATATGACCTCGATGGGTTTCTCTTAAAAACGAAAAAGCAAAAATCGAGTACAAGAAGTTTTAAGTAGAAGCAGCTTTTTTTCCTAGACACACCTGATTATTATCATTTAGGAAGATAAAAAACACACTGTTAGGAGTTCGAGTTCTTGTTTTTAGCTATATAATGAAGTACCAAGCCGTTGTCAACCACTGTTTCGTTAGTCTAAATCAGGGGTGGGCAACTTGAAACCCCATTTTATGGTAAATAAACTATTTAAGATTATGTAAATGTTTCAAAAAGAATATGTGTTGGACGGCAACAAACTGATTTCCTTATAATATGTTTTGAAGCAAATGAAAAATCTTAGAGGACTTCTATAACTTTAAAATCAAATTAATTACAGTATTCAAGGTAACAATAGTGAAAATAAACACATTAAAACCTTATACATTATACAAAATGCCAAATACTCTTGGTAATAAATAATTTTCTTCGTAAATAACCAATGTATAATATAGAACACCCTCAAAAGATTGTAATCGAAAAGATATTAGAAGAATCCTATATAATTTATTAATTAAAAAACTATATACCTAAACCGAGATGCCAAAAAATGTTTTAGAGAAAAAAAGGAAGCAGTGATATCGGGGGGGAAAAATCAATCATACAACACACAATATCGAATAGGAAAATAAACAACAAGAGAAAAACAACAAAGATTATATACAAAGTAAGAAGATAAGTAAACTTCTATACGAGAATTAATCTTCAATAGAAATATATAGAAAATAATAGTATCACCTGGAGACTCACCTGTTTCAACACTGCAATTTCGTAAAGATCAGTGTTAGAACCTTAGCTTGCACCAATAAGTCTAAACCTTATTAGGTAAAGCAAACCTTTCATTAATAAATTTAAAGAGTAGTTTGGTTTAGATATTAATAAAGCTATAATAAAAATCAGGAATTCATTATACTATATCTAAAAAAAATAAAAATATGTTAAATTTACACTTAGATATTTTGTCGTTTACATACGTTCTTTAAATAAGACCTCAGCCTCTTGAATACCTACAAGAAATTAGAGTACATATACTGTAATATATAATATTGCATAACCTGAAATATATTGTATTAAAATTTCACACTCTCTTGTCTATATTTTTAGAGTAGGTGAAACTGCGAGTCTTCATAATAATATATAATAATAATATAATAATAATAATAATAATAATAATAATAATAATAATAATAATAATAATAATAATAATAATAATAACAATAATAATAAATATAATAATAATAATAATAAATAATATATATATATATATATATATATATATATATATATATATATATATATATATATATATATATATATATATATATATATATATATATATATATATATATATATATATATATATATATATATATATATATATATATATATATATATATAACTTACGGAAATACTGGCATTTATGAAAACAATTAAAAATTCGTGTAACTCTACCCAAAAAAATAGAACAAACAAAAAAACAAAAAAAGTTAATACAAACAGCAATTAAGATATGAATTAGATATTGATAAATTAAATACATATCACATATTTCATGGAAGATGATTTGAAGAAAACACTACGATATTTTAATTATAATAGAAACATGAAAGCAAAATATTTTACATTAAGTCCTTGTTTTATACAAACACTCTATCACCGTATCATTTATTTGTTCCAAACATATACACAAATACCATATCATTTATCTAATTTATCTCTCCTATAAACGTATTTTTCATTTTATATCATATACACTTCTTCTAGGAAAGATGTAGCTCTATCTGTCATTATTGTGAGATCTGAAATATGGCGTTTAAGAATTTTGGATTTGGATTGTTTTTCATCCTCGTTCAACTTATCAAAATTGAAAAGCAAATCTGATAGACCAGGAAAACCGTCTGAAGCGTAATTGTCGAATTGGCTTGGAGCGAATGCTGCGTTTCTGTTAAAAATAAATAAATAAATAAAAAAACATGCAAATAAAAAAAAAGCATTTCTGTTCGCTGCAAAAATTGTCCCAAAGATCGTTGGTACAAATGGCATAAACAACAGAACAAATAATATTGAAACAAATGTTCTGCTCAGAATATTTTTTTTTGTTATTTTCTTATTAGAAAATAGATCGGTGAAGCTACTTTGTATATAATATGTATCATTTGTATTGAATATTTTATTGTGACATTTCCACTTGTCTCAACCAAAGTTTACCTAAAAATTATTAGGCAAACTTTGTCTCAACTATTCGTTAGGCCAATTATTGCTGTGTAGAATAAAAGAAAAATAAAATAAGTAAGTTTTTTCTTTAAAAAAGAATACATTCATATATAAATATTGAGAGAGTTATAGAAAACGACTAACATTCCTTTAGAATGAAATTACAAACTTAAGTTGTCTGAAAGTTTCACAATTATTGGCATCGCGAACATAATTAATTTAAATCATTTGATTTGGGTTTAAAAATTATTTAATAAAGATAATTATGCTTTTTTTTATAGACATTTTTATCCGTCTGTACAAATAATACTGGTTGTATTTTGAACTTTAAATATATCTATTTAATAAAAAAATAAATATTTTTACACGACTTGACTAAAATTAGTCGACGTGAAGAAAGAATAACTGAGAAAAAGAAAAAGAAAAAGAAAGAACAATAACGACAACAAAAACACCATCAACACCAACAACAAAAAGAAAATTTTTTTTTTTTTTTTTTTTACTTTTTCAATACAAAATAAAATAATGTTTTTTAAAGCTTTTAATATTTACCTCACTGTTGGCCTTCCAGGAAGACCTTCTGGAATGACGAATATT
>SEYY01021820.1:115000-127500 GCA_009176605.1 Armadillidium nasatum
TATTATTATTATTATTATTATTATTATTATTATTATTATTATTATCATTACTCACATTGGATGTTCTGGAGCGCTGGGTTTGAACCTAATATTATATTCTTTCCACTCATCGTATACTGTTTTGGAACTATCTTTGACTCCTGGAATCTATAAAGATAAAGCAAAAGTTCTGTATTAAAAAGTACTGCTATTATTCAGTGAATAAATTAGTTCACTTAGATAATTAGATTGATGTTTTAGATAAATATGAAATATTATGATAAATCTGACCATCAATTATCATTATTTATATTTTGATGTAAGAATTTGACTGATATTTTATGTTTATGAAAAACTCCATATACTTTGATTATATATATATATATATATATATATATATATATATATATATATATATATATATATATATATATATATATATATATATATATATATATATATATATATATATATATATATATATATATATATATATATATATATATATATATATATATATATATATATATATATATATATATATATATATATATATATATAATATATATATATATATATATATATATATATATATATATATATATATATATATATATATATATATATATATATATATATATATATATATATATATATATATATATATATATATATATATATATATATATATATATATATATATATATATATATATATATATATATATATATATATATATATATATATATATATATATATATATAATATATATATATATATATATATATATATATATATATATATATATATATATATATATATATATATATATATATATATATATATATATATATATATATATATATATATATATATATATATATATATATATATATATATATATATATATATATATATATATATATATATATATATATATATATATATATATATATATATATATATTATTATATATTATTATAAATTAAATTATTTTAATTTATAGATAATCAACTAAATCAATTAATAAATAATTAAATAAATATTTAAATAAATAAATTACCATTTTTGTAACATTGGTAAACAAATCGTGCATAAGAGGACTTGCTCTGATGTGAAGTTCTGGCCCTGAAGTACAAGTGTCGGTGTTAATGTAAGCAACTGCTCGAGACTGAAGTTTGTTAATATTTTCCTGAGGATATAATAATAATAATAATAATAATAAAAATAATAATAATAATAATAATAATAATAATAATAATAATAATAATAATAATAATAATAATAATAATAATAATAATAATAATAATAATAATAATAATAATAATAATAATAATAATAAAATAATAATAATAATAATAATAATAATAATAATAATAATAATAATAATAATAATAATAATAATAATAATAATAATAATAATAATAATAATAATAATAATAATAATAATAATAATAATAATAATAATAATAAATAATAATAATAATAATAATAATAATAATAATAATAATAATAATAATAATAATAATAATAATAATAATAATAATAATAATAATAATACTATTAATAAAAACAATAGTAATCATTATTATCATCACATTAATTGTTGGTATTTGTGTTGGTAATTGTGTGAATAATTATAAAAACAAATATTTAAAGTTGATAGAATTAAACAAA
The DNA here is from genome assembly GCA_009176605.1 of Armadillidium nasatum. Classification (NCBI taxonomy): domain Eukaryota; kingdom Metazoa; phylum Arthropoda; class Malacostraca; order Isopoda; family Armadillidiidae; genus Armadillidium; species Armadillidium nasatum. Next base: position 116,657 of record SEYY01021820.1, read on the forward strand.
TTTTGCAGCGCACCAGCGACGTTAATAATTAATTAATGTTTGTAAATTCGCTTACCTCAACCCACTCGGTCGAACCAATTAAGCCAAATTCTTCTGCTCCCCATGAACAAAATATTATAGTTCTTCTTGGTCTCCAACCTGAATTGTAAATGAAAAATAATATTAAAAAAATATATTAATAATTATATGATTATTTTATTTATTGTTTTCTAATGAGTTATTATCGAAATATTTCGTAACTTTTTTTTAATTGAAGTAAGATATTGTACCTTCTTTAAGGAAAGTCCCGTAAACTCTAACTGTTTCGAGAAGTTGAGCTGTACCGCTTGATGGATCGGCTGCACCGTATCCCCAGGCATCCCTGTGATTTCCAATCAAAACATACCGATCTAATAGGTAAACAAAGTATAATCATTATACATAATGGCAATCGTAAGTGTAAAGGTAATGATTAAATATTCTTGGCTCACCTGGTTCTATTGACCCTTTAATAATTCCAATTACATTAAAAGATCTCTCAATTTTTCCAGAATTATGCGTTGAGAGAGTTAAGGAAACGCTTCCATTTTGGCTGTTGAAAAAGGGACCTAATTTGTAGGTAAAACCTGGATAACCTCCTTGCCAATCTTCAGGAGCAATTGGGCCATCTAATCTCCTAAAGAAAAGGAATGAAGTTTGCTAGGTTTAAATATATGTAATCAAATATCATCAGAAGTTTTTAAACCTAAGTAAAATATTTATAAAATAAAATGATTTTCGTATTTATATATTTTATATATATTATAAAATGTATATAATATATATTTAAAAAAATAATCAATTAAATTGAAAATGATTCAAAATTCCTTCCTTTTATACTTACTCGAGAATTTGTATGGCATCAGAATAGCCAATGGGTTGGCATGGAATTTTATGAAGGTCGGATTCTTCTTCGGAAATTCGATAGGCGTGTTCTATACGAGAAAGAATGCAAACGTAAAAAAAAGATTTGAAAAAAAAATTGTTTTAGAATAAGAATATTAACGAAACGGAACAGTGTTCTACTGTAAACGGGGTAAATATTTTTCCAAATGCCCAAATTTCCAATGTTTGAATTTATTTATCTGATAATTAAAAAAAAAATAAATTAAAAAAAATTATAACAGAAAACAACTGTCTTCAAATGAGCTATGATGATGAAACACAATGGTAATTTCCAATGTTCATACCTGTAGAAGGCCAACCAGGAGTCAGAGGGTCACCATCTCCTAGGTAAGTTGAACCTCTTTGCATTCCGGTACCAGGAAGCCACCAAGTATGGTCATAAACATTTTCTGATGCTATTCCGTCTGCTGCCACATCTTCAGGATCACTAAAGATGATAATCCCATTCGCTCCAAATTGCTCTGCATTACGTATCTGAAGTAGGTTTAAGAAATGAATTTACGTACTACGTATGTCATTTCATCATTTCCCTTCGGCATCCTCATTCCCACACATGAATATATATTTATTAATATATTTATATTCAGGTAAATTGAAAGACTTTTCTTCATATAAAAGTTAATTAATGACTTGAAGATTCAATAAGGTTTTAACTTATGTAACTTGGTTTATATATATATATATATATATATATATATATATATATATATATATATATATATATATATATATATATATATATATATATATATATATATATATATATATATATATATATATATATATATATATATATATATATATATAGTATATATGCTTGTGCTCCTATTGAGCGTAATCTTTATCAAAAACAAGATGGCTAAAAATGAACGTAACATTAGTTTACGATTGTTTATTTTATTTAAAACTTTTGAAAATTATTACATTATTCATTATTTTCTTAATTTATATTAAAGTCTTATTTTATACAATTACTATTAAATCTTTAAATCTGACGTTTCGGTTCATCTGAACCATCATCAAGAGAATCTATATAAAAAAAAAACTTTTAAGTATAAACAGAGAGCTGCAAATGAAAAGACCACATAATTATTATTAACCACATCATGAAAATTGCACATAGGACAAAGATTGAATAAATAAATAGTAATAATAATTGATAGATTGATAAATGAATATTAGTAACACAATAACAATAATAATAACAATGACAGCACTGATAATGATAATAATAATAATAATAATAATAATAATAACTAACAATAATAATAATAACTAACAATAATAATAATAATAATAACAATAACAATAACAATAACAATAATAATAATAATAATAATGATTTCACTAATAATAAAATTAATAACAGTAACACTACCAAAATAATGATAATAATAATGATATCAATAACAAAAAATAATTTATAACTGGATATATAGTTAGGAACTAATTGTAAATGAAAACTGCATGGAATACGATAGTGTATTGAGATTGAATTTGAAAAGGTGCTTGGTTGGTAATACCGAAATTTGTAATGAGTAGGTTATTGGAAATAAGTCAGCAAGGGGGGTATAGAAGAAAATATATGGGACTATGGAGACAGGATATCATCATGGCTAAGTATTATACTACTGATAGGACGGAGTAATCCAAACGAGAAGAAAAGGGGGGAGGAAATCAGGAGGAGAAATCCAAATATTAAGTGTGTAATAGCCATGGGAAGGGAGGAAGAGTGGTAAATTTGCAGCTAGTTAAAGAGTGTATAGGGGGTGAGCTTGTTGGTTGCTGTTGAGGTCTGGTTTGTGCTTTGAGATGTATATGGACTCCAGGATGAGTAAAGAGACGGTATCTGTGGCAGAGCCTAGGATGGAAAAATGTTTTGGAAGTGGAAATGTGCCACAGGAGTGAGCATGAGCGCGGATGTTTGAATGTGAGGGAGAGGTGATAGGCAGGGAGGTGCGGTGTGATAAACCTTGGTGCTCATGAATGCGGGTTCTCAGAAGCCTTGTTGTGGAGCCAATGTAGCCCTTCGTACAGGAGGGACAGGAGTATTTATACACAACTGAGGATCTAAGCGGAAACGGAAGAGAGGATTTATAAGGAAAGAAGGAAGATATTTTGTAAGAGGTGTTGTAGGTGAAGCGAAGGTCAAGGTGGGGAAAGTGATGCGAAAGTGATTTCCGTAGTTTGGTTGTAAGAGAAATGGTGGACTGGTCAAGGTAAGGGAATTTGAAATAGATAGTCTTTTTTGACGCTGTGCTGGATGGAGCAGAAGGATGATATATAGCAGTTAGGAAGTTAAAAATATGCTTGGAAACCAGATTTGGCGGGAAGTTATACGTTTTGAAAAGGTTCTGTAGAAAGTTTAATTCAGAGTGTAAATTAAAATATGTTGACGAAAGATTGTATGCCCTATGTATGAGTGTGAGGATGGTGTTGATTTTATAATTGTAGGGAGAGGCACTATAGAAATTGGTAACAGAAGGAGGAAAGGAAGGTTTTCTGAATACTGATGTGAGGAAGGTGTGGGGTGTTCTCTTGATGGAGACATCAAGAAAGGCAAGAGTATTATGTTGTTCCAGTTCTATAGTATAACGTATGTTTGGGTGCATGGTGTTGATGTGGGTTAGAAAGTCTTGAGCTTGTTCAGCAGAGGGAAAGAGGCAGAAGATATCGTCCACATACCTTTTGTAAAATATGGGGGGAGAGACAGGAGAGGATGCTGAAAGGTGTGATGATTCTAGATGATAAATGAAAAAATCTGCCAAAATGGGGCCTAGGGGGGAACCCATTGCCACCCCATCACGCTGCTGAAATGTGTTGGTGTCAAAGATGAAATAAGAATCGGTGGTGGCTAAATTCATTAGTGAAGTAAATGTGTTTTTGTCGAAATTGTGGAATACTGTACTGTGTTGAAATATATGTTGAATGAGGAGGTCAAGAGTGAGTTGTAAGGGTATGTTGGTGAAGAGAGATTGTATATCTAGAGAGCACATAATGGAGTTGGTAGGGGAAATTGACTGTAATTGTTTGACAAATTGATGAGAATTGGAAACGGAGAAAGGAGAGTTGTAAGAACTTCGGATAATGTGGGCAAGATACTTGGCAAGGCGATAGTTGTGCATGTGGTAGGATGCAAGGATAGGTCTAACAGGGCATTCTGGTTTGTGCACCTTCGGTGCTCCATACATGTATCCCACGGTGGAGCCAGTAGGGCATAACTGATTGAATAGGTTATCATCTATGAGGTTTTTTGATTTGAGAGTGCGTAGATTGCGTATTATCTTATCTTCAAGTTGCTGAATAAGTTTGTGAATCGGTGTGTTGACAGGTGAGAACTTGGAGGTATCTTGTAGTATATATTGCATTTTTTGGTTGTAGTCACACTTATTTAGGACGACTATCCCTTTGCCCTTGTCGGGGGGGCACACGATCAAGTCGTTTCTAGATTGTAGATTCCTTAGGATTTTGATGTCTTGAGTAGTAAAAATGGGATGTGAGGATGCAAATCGGCGAATATTGAAATTATCCGAGGCTATTTTTTTAACTTTGCTGCATATGTCCTTGAAATTGGAGTTATATATAGGTTCAAGTTTGAGACGAGAGACCATGTTTTCAAATGACAAGTAATATTTGAAAAAAATTATATATATATATATATATATATATATATATATATATATATATATATATATATATATATATATATATATATATATATATATATATATATATATATATATATATATATATATATATATATATATATATATATATATATATATATATATATATATATATATATATATATATATATATATATATATATATATATATATATATATATATATATATATATATATATATATATATATATATATATATATATATATATATATATATATATATATATATATATATATATATATATATATATATATATATATATTATATATATATATATATATATATATATATATATATATATATATATATATATATATATATATATATATATATATATATATATATATATATATATATATATATATATATATATATATATATATATATATATATATATATATATATATATATATATATATATATATATATATATAGTTAAATAACTACCTTATTTCCTCTGTATATTTTTCCGTATCGTACGAGAGCGATATGTCCAGTGATATTAATACCAAGTTCTTCGAGTTTTTCAAAATCTTCGCGACGTCCGTAATTTACGTAAACAACCCCAACGCCGGGTTCCGTTGAGACGGTGCCTTTTAATAATATATAAATGCATATTTTATAAATAAATAAATAAATAAATAAATAAATAAATAAATGTCAAATATGAACATTTTTTATTTAGATTTTTAAAGAAACTTATAACATTTCTCTCAAATGGGAGAAAACTGTTTTGCAGAAAATAATAAAAATAATAATAAAAATAATTACAATAATAATAAAAATAGGACAGATGACATAATTCTTAAAAAAAATAAAATTCCATTTAAAAAATTTGAAGGCAACCTTCTAAAATTTCAAAATTCCTTACAGTTTGGGGCACAATGAAAACATACTAGAACTAACTAACCCTAAACCTAATGGCATGGCTAGAGGGTTAAAAAAGTATATAAATCTAATTTTTTTTTTAATAACGTGCTGATGTTTATTTACATACCCAAAGTATATCTTGCATGAGTTAAGAAAATTTAGGACGAACAACAGGAATAAAAAAAAATAAAAACCAAAAAGTCGGAAAATTCACAATATTAATTTAACATCACCAAACTGCGAGCAATACAATATAGAAATCAAACAAAACCTCTAATTATAGAGGAATAGTGCCTAGTCAGGCCTTCCGTAACACCTCCAATCTTTCAGGCATTGATAAAATGATTCTGGTGATAGCGTTGTGAGGGTTTTGTCCCACTCCTCCATCAACGAATGTTCAAAAACATGTTCAAAACATGTTCTATGGGATTTAAGCTGAGGCTTTTCAAATGTAGGGGACAGTTGTGGATTCTCACCTCTTCGAAGAACAGGTAGACCACCGCTGCAGTGTGAGGTTTGGCACTGTCATGGAGTAATAAGAATGTGTCAACAAAAAAGGAGCTGAAGGCTCTACAAACCCCAGAAGGATATACCTCTTTGCCCTTAAAGTTCCCCTGTTCAGTATTTGCAATTCGTAGAGGCTCACAAACTTATACCAATACCAACCCACGTCATTACAAAGTCGCGTTCGAAAGGAACCCTTGGAGAAATTCTGCAAGGAGTATAATGCTCTCCTCTCCACACTCCCACACTTTCATCTGGTATATATAGTACGAACTGAGACACATCAGTGAAAAGACGTTACTTCAGAAAACCAGACGCACCCTGGTGAGAAGAGGATTTGTGGTAGGTCATCTAGTAGTCATTCCAGCCTCGTGCACCCTTCTTCTAAATGTATGGTCGGAAATGAACATATGTCTGACTCTTCATAGCAGGTTTCGTAGCTGAAAGCTAATTTGGAACCAATTATGCAGAAATGCCAAATGGAGAAATTTGTCATCTCTCATCGAAGTAGCCACTTAGGTGACCCTGACTTTTTCTTCTACAGTTGCTTGATCCCCATCGGTGAACCATTTAGTTTGTCTCTGAAGGAAGGCCTGTTCTCAATAGTTCTTCTTCTCTTTCTTTGTCCATACATATTTTAGGCACACTAAATGAACTAAAGACAGTGACACTAAAATTTGCACACACCTGCGTGACTACGGAATCCTTTGGAGCTTGATATGCACCCAGACAGAAAATAGTTTGTGGTGCATTTCAGGTGGCATGCACTCGGATTGAGCATGGCGTGTACTGCATATTAATTGTTGAGTATTTTGGTTGTTCTATTGTTTAAACCTATCTATGCTGTTCCATTTGAATCACTATAAACGCAATACATACTTGACCACTTTAATATATATATATATATATATATATATATATATATATATATATATATATATATATATATATATATATATATATATATATATATATATACCTGCTGGTGTGAATGCATTAAAAGCATCAACAAAATCTGGATCTCCATCTCCTTCGTGAATTTCAAGTTCTCTATGGTTGCTGATGAAGAGATTTTCACCATTCATTTGTAATGTTATCTAATATATATATATATATATATATATATATATATATATATATATATATATATATATATATATATATATATATATATATATATATATATGACAAAAGTTGTTTTAAAAATAAAATTGAAATTACCCATCAACACCTTTATGACTAAATTTAGAACTCATAATAAAAGCCATAAAATAGGAATTAAATCTCTTAAATTTCTTTATATTCAATGTTTAAACAAGTTTTATTCTTGTAAGTAACGCTAAGTTTAACTTAATACGGTTACACTACACGTTTTCTTATCAGGATTACATAACACGGTAATCTTGTGGGATTACATTGTAAGTTTACCTTTTTGAGACTAGATTATAAATTTACCATGGGATTACAATGAATTCTTACCTTATTAGGGTTATTAGGATCTGGCTTAGAAAGATAGAGATTATAAGGAACAAGTTCTACAGAATCGAATCCTGCCTCCTCAAATTTTCCTTTAACATGCTCGGCCAATTCATTGTCTCTCGGAGTGGCTGCCATGTGGGGTTTTTCAGAAAGGTACCTGAGATTAAAATATCAGAAAATTATCTTAAATATAACTTTTTTTAAAACTGAATATGTATGTGTACAGCAATATATATATATATATATATATATATATATATATATATATATATATATATATATATATATATATATATATATATATATATATATATATATATATATATATATATTATATATATATATATATATATATATATATATATAAATATAAAAATATATAAATAAATAAATTAAAATATTAAAAAAATAAAAAAAAAAAAAAATAATAATAATAATAATAATAATAATAATAATAATAATAATAATAATAATAATAATAATAATAATAATAATAATAATAATAATAATAATAATAATAATAATAATAATAATAATAATAATAATAATAATAATAATAATAATAATAATAATAATAATAATAATAATAATAATAATATAATAATAATAATAATAATAATAATAATAATAATAATAATAATAATAATATTTAAAAAACTTACCTAAGATTTTCTCTCATATTATCTCGATTAAACCTGTGGATCATCTCATTCGCCATTTCAATTTCCTTCTGCCATTTGTCTTCTAAAACAATTTCGTACCTGCAAAAGTTGAATCGTTGAAAGTTACAAACAAAAATGTAAACCAAGATGCTAGGATGTGTTTGGCCTTCTTTCAAACTGAATTCTTTTGGCGTGTATAGCAACACGGAAAAATAATTTCTAGATCATTTTTAAATGCTTAGAACTCCTAAAGTTCTATTCCTTAAGGTCAGTAAGTTTTTAAAATTTTTGTTATTCCAAATTGCGTAGACGAGGTTATTAAGGTTTCCATTTTAACTTTTTTTCACTACCCACTTCATAAAATATATAAAAATTTATATTTTTTATTTTTTTTTATTTTAAAGATTTGGAAATATATGTAGGAATCCAGAGAGTATAAGGTGTTGATAATAGGTGATGGCTTAGATGGTTTGGATTTCGCCCAGTCACCGGAATTTTGATTTTTTTGAAAGTTTTTTACTTTCAAGTGAAAGTTTTTATGTGAATCTCATTTATTTTGGGGATTACACTCCGTTTAGACCTTCCTCTAACTATAGAAGGTTTGAAAAAATTGGCTGATGGCTTTTTTTTTTGGCAAATTTATTTCTTTGAAAAGCGCTACTTCAAGAAATTCGCAAAAAATCAAAACCCTTATTGTTGTCAATGAACAACATTCCATGTCTGAGTCATTCTATATCTCAGTAAGCCAATTGAAATTATGAAAAACTAATTACAAATATGGAATCAGCAAAGATTTTATTAAAAGGAATTGTAAAAGAAACAGATGGAGGAAATTTTTACCCCCCAAAAGTTGGTGGGTCATGCCATATCTTAAAAATTTGAAATTATGGAATACTAATTACATATTTGGATACGGAAGAAACTTTGCTATAAAATTACTGAAATATTTTTTTAAAATAAAAAATAAAAAAATTCCTTTGGGGTCCCCATATGACGCCAAATTCAAGGTTATTCGGCTGGTTGTCACTTTATAAGCTTTTTTTTCAGGATCCATTTGGAATTCTGAAAAAAACTGTTTCATATTTGGAATCTGCAAAGATTTTACTAAAAAACTATTGAATAAAAAATTGGGGAAACTTTTTTCACCCCCAAAAGTTGGAGACTCTTACTTGAAGGGTTCCCTTAATTAATTAAGATATGTAGAACAATATTACAAGGGATTATATTGTATCACGAAAAGCAAAATGATTTCAGAAATCTTAAAAAATAACAAATCCATTTGACAAAGCTGATAGAAACCCCCAACTTACTTCTGACTAACATCAGTCATATCCTTCGTGTTACTCTCAGGAGCTTCTGATGTAGTTGTCGTAATTGTTTGCTTTTGACCTGGTGGTACATGAAGGATTTCCTTCGCATGTGGGTCTTCTTTTACAATTTCCTTAGGAGTGAATCAGATGACCAACAAGCAAACCGAATGCAAAGCATACTCCTACTATCATGCCCCAGAATCACAGTACCCCTTTTTCCTTGTAGATTTATCATGGTTTACCTGTTCATATATTATATATATATATATATATATATATATATATATATATATATATATATATATATATATATATATATATATATATATATATATATATATATATATAATATACACGAGTGTTTATGATAAAACAATGACGTACGTGAGAAGTATATAATTTTGTTTCATTGTTTGCCGAAAAAACAAATTGTAATAATAATGATTGTTATTTCTATAAAAAAATATCCGTTTTTTATGGGTTTTAACCTAAATATTGAAAAGAGGCATTTATGTTTGAATAGAACGATGACAAAAAAATAAGAAGCAAAATAAACACTAAGAAACTGTAAATGGAAACGCTTTTGTATTTCTATTATTTAAAAGAATGAATTGGAACATTAAAAGTATTTAAATTCATATTATCTTACTATACCATATTACATATATATATATATATATATATATATATATATATATATATATATATATATATATATATATATATATATATATATATATATATATATATATATATTATATAATATATATATATATATATATATATATATATATATATATTATATATATATATATATATATATATATATATATATATATATATATATATATATATATATATATATATATATATATATATATATATATATATATATATATATATATATATATATATATATATATATATATATATATATATATATATATATAGAAATATATAATATATAGATATAAGTGTTATAAAAAATAATAATTAATAATAATAATAATAATAATAATAATAATAATAATAATAATAAATAATAATAATAATAATAATAATAATAATAATAATAATAATAATAATAAAAGATTTACATTTTGTGCGTGTGTTTAGCGGGGGTAAAAACCCAAACTAAAAATCTATTGTGTATTGTTTCATTGATATTTCTCTCTCTCTCTCTCTCTCTCTGTCTACCTATATTTATATATAAATATATATATATATATATATATATATATATATATAATATATATATATATATTATATATATATATATATATATATATATAGCGCGTTGTGCGTGTGCTGTGCGTGTGATGTGCTTCTTGTGCGTGTATTGTATGAATGTATAAATTTATAGCTATAACGAAATGATGCATTTGCAAAATATTTGAAAAGATGGATA
>SEYY01021820.1:132500-137500 GCA_009176605.1 Armadillidium nasatum
AATAATAATAATAATAATAATATAATAATAATAATAATAATAATAATAATAATAATAATATAATAATAATAATAATAATAATAATAATAATAATAATAATAATAATAATAATAATAATAATAATAATAATAATATATAAATAATAATACGCAATCCACATAACAAAACTATTTTTTTCTCTGAAAAATTAGAACTGCTTTGAAGGTGATAAAAAGAATGTGCTTTTCAAGGTCAAGAAAAAAAAAAAGTTAATGAAGTAGAGTTGTAGTTTTGAAATTACTAGAAACAAGGATATATATATATATATATATATATATATATATATATATATATATATATATATATATATATATATATATATATATATATATATATATATATATATATATATATATATATATATATATATATATATATATATATATATATATATATATATATCCGCATATATCATCCGCATCCGCATCCGCATCATATCCGCATCCGCATCCGCATAATATCATCCGCATCCGCATATCCGCATATATCCGCATCCGTCCGCATCCGCATCCGCATTTCAATTCAACATCCGCATCCGCATCCGCATAAATTCATCCGCATCCGCATCCGCATCCGCATATATCATCCGCATCATATATATATATATATATATATATATATATATATATATATATATATAATATATATATATATATGTATATGTGCGGATTATAATTATTTATATATTATTATTATTATTATTATTATTATTATTATTATTATTATTATTATTATTATTATTATATTATATCAAATAAAGTTTGATTTCTTTACATAAATTTAAATTTGGTTAAAAAGGTCAATAAACCAACATGCATCCTATCAAGTTAAAGAAACCATTGACATGCTAATTGAGAGGCCGATATGTTTCAATATTTGTGAATTCAAATGAATATTCGTCAAAGGAATAAGGAAAAATTATCTAAACTGTACAAGATGATTACAGGAGTACAGGAGAGAATGAACATAGCAATTACGTCTGGAGAGAGAGAGAGAGAGAGAGAGAGAGAGAGAGAGAGAGAGAGAGAGAGAGAGAGAGAGAGAGAGAGAGAGAGAGAGAGAGAGAGAGAGAGAGAAACAAAGAGAGAGAGAGAGAGAAAACGACCGAGTGGGAAGACGAGTCATGCCTACTTCTGTCTTAGGAGGAAGTACGTGACAAATGAGTTCAGAAAAGCAACGAATAAAAGCTATACTTTATACTTTAATAGGGAAATTCCAAAAAGATATTGGAGAGAGTCGATGGGAGTGGAAGTGGGAGAGTTTATGGTCTCTCCTACTCTAGTACCGGTTTCATAATATTGAATTATTCTTCTCCGGACACCTCCAATTATATAGTTCTTGTTCTATATTTACATTTAATCATTAATTTTAGTTCATGAAATTCTTGATCTGTATTATGAAAACGAATATTTGTTTTCAACTCTTATATTTTCATTTATAATTACAAACATGAAAAATATTTCATTGTAAACGTAACACCCAGATAATATATTTTTTCCACCAAAAAATTGAGTTTCCATGGCTCCGGCTTTGACCCCAAGTCTTCCTCCGAGCTTGCATACACAAATGAATTGTATCCCTATACAGAGAAAGCAACTGAAATGATTTGGATATAAGTTCTGAAGGAGTCTTAGAATAGTCAACCTACCTGTCGCTTGCTTAGTGTGAGAGGTCATGTGAATTTTTTACGAAGGATCGAGAGAAATAAAAATACCAAAAATAATTAGGACAGAAGAAAATTCGAACATATAGATAGATATGTAGAGATAACAAAAATCCCATCTTTAGAAGAAATTATATTATCCATTAATGAGTTCAAGGAAGATATGGTAAGAAATATCTCCGAAATAGTAAAAAGCGTTATTAGAAGAAAAAGTTTAATAGTAGTATAGGGTAAGCTAGTTGTGATACCATCTGATGAAAAGAAAGGTAGAAAAAGAGGAAAAGTCATAATTAGAGTAGACAGATAAATCGGTAAAAATACTAGAAAAAGAACCAGGAAGAAGAAGGAACCCGAATGTTGGTATCTTAAGAACTAAGGAAAATTCATTTCATTGGTTAAAATGAAGAAGGTGAAAAAACTCTTCTAGAGTTTAAACAGTCCAAGAATTTATGATAGAATCACATAAGCAATTTATTACGGATTGGTAAGAATGCTGAAACCGTAAGGTAGAAAATGTGGAAGACTCCCGTTCATTTATACGAGTAGACAATGCCGTTCCTCACATACGCGTAGCATTCATCTTTACAAGAATATCGAGATATAGTGTAAGAGAATACAGAATATTTTTACATGTGGATATTTTATATATCATTACTTTTAAATGCCAATACAATACGATTGACTATTTTCACATCTAAAATAAACCTTTTAGTGCGGATAGATTATGCATCATTACTTTTAAAAATAGGACAAGACGTATCATTATTTCTAATAAATAAATAATCAATAAATCAACGTATATCGAAATAATGCCTCCCAGTTCCCAAATACTTGAACTTACAAAGGAAATCCCAAAAACAAATTAAAAAATTTCCTACTAAGCAAAACTTTATTGCAACAAAATTTAAACGAAATAGGAATGTATTCTACATTCTACATATCAAATATCTCTGATTTCTTTTTAAATATAATTTAACAGCTATTACAATTATTTTGTAAATTGTAAAGTGTAATTTTATAATTTTGAACTCTTGTGAAACTGATAACTCAACTCACTATTTTATATATATATATATATATATTATATATATATATATATATATATATATATATATATATATATATATATATATATATATATATATATATATATATATATATATATATATATATATATATGTGTGTGTGTGTGTGTTTGTGATCGCGAGTGTTGACGAGTCATGATGGAGCATGAGGTTAATCTATTTGTAAATATTCATGAACCCTGCAAGAAAAATTTTCCTATTTTGAAATACATCAATAGTTTAGCTTGAATTTAACACTCCTCAGCAAATGTAGACCTAAAAGTTCCTGAATTAATATTTTCATGCTTTACGAATATATATATATATATATATATATATATATATATATATATATATATATATATATATATATATATATATATATATATATATATATATATATATATATATATATATATATATATATATATATATATATATATATATATATATATATATATATATATATATTCTCTCTTTTTTTTTTTTTTTTTTTGAGTAGCTGTACAGATGCTGTCACTGCTCACTGGGATGCAGCAATGCTGGGCTGGAAGCCAACGTGAGGAACAATACTTGGACAAAACGAAAGTAAAACGAACACACCAGGAAAATCAAATCTGGAACGAAAGGTTCAAAGCGTCGAGAAAGGCGAAAATTGCATCACTCCGAAAAGGAAATTCTGTTAGGAGGTAAGACGATTCCCGGAGGGGATGGAACATAAATCATTAAGTACTTCCGTTTGCAGGATGACAGAGCTAGACAACCAACCAGGATGTGATAGACTGAAAGGGGAATACTAGAAAGGTAAAACCGACAAATCGGGGGGTCCTCCAGTGACATGAGGTAGCCGTGGGGGAAGTTGGTATGACCGATACGGAGGAGCGTCAAGAACACCTCTCTGCGACCGCCAAGGCGTCAAGAAAAGGATCAACGATAAACGAAGGTTTCACCTCCCCGCAGCTTAGCACCGCGAGCATCTACTCTCCAGCAGGCCTCCCAACACGTAAGAATTCCTCGGCGAATATGGGAGTAGAGATCAGGTGCCGGAGCACTACCATTCGAAATGTGTAGAAGAAGGGGAAACCCACAGACAGTTGGAGGCGATGCGGCGTGGTAAGAGGCCCTGTCAGCCTTTTCATTTCCCGGCAGAAGCGGACAGACTTCTTCGTGAATGAAGCAGGAAGAGGAAGTTCTGGATAAGCGAAACTAGTGAGCTTTTTGGAAACCTGTTAAGAAGTACCATCAGCGAAATTTAGAGTCAGAGAAGATGATATATATGACATCGTTCGTGATAGCCAGAAGTATCGCTATTAATTCAGCAGAAAAGATTGAAGAGTAAGAGAAAAGAGAATGTGAGAAGGTGCAGTTGGGGAACACAGCTGATTCACCCACACCGTCAGGATTCTTAGAGCCGTCAGTGAACACCGGAACATCACCCGCATGGAGGACAAGATAGGAGGAAAAGTAGGATCTCAGCAGAGACGGATGGGTGAGTGGATTTTAATAATAATAATAATAATAATAATAATAATAATAATAATAATAATAATAATAATAATAATAATAATAATAATAATAATATATTGGGCCCAATACATCGTTAACAGAGAAAGAGAAAATTTTCACACTAAATTTATAACAAAAGACAGATAAAAAATAAATAAAAAGTAAAACTAAAAATAAATAAAACTACAAATAAATAATAATAATAATAATAATAATAATAATAATAATAATAATAATAATAATAATAATAATAATAATAATAATAATAATATATTGTAGCCGATATATCATTAACGAAGAAAGAGAAAATCTTCACACTAATTTAATAACAAAAAACAAATATAAGATTATATTATAAAGATAAAATCATCTTTAGAGAGAGAGAAAAAAGACATTTCGTCATTCAATCACTGAAGATAGAAAGTAAAAATAGGTTTGCCAAAAGTCAATAAAATGGACAAACGAATTTTTTTTTTTTTTTTTTTTTTTTTTAACTTTCATTTTGAAAGAACTTTCAATCTCATTTTCGTTATCTCAGATGAAACAACAATGACAATAGTGAAGGCGACTTCAATAATAACAGCAACAGCTACCACAACAGCATCAGAAACCACAAAAAAAAAAAACATAATTAAAAAAAGCAACAAAAGCAACATAACAAAAGCAACAATAGCATCAAAAACAACAAAAGCAACAATAGCAGCTGATTTCAACTACAAAATTAATTG